>MJUU01034719.1:106602-128733 GCA_002080025.1 Modiolus philippinarum
TTGACGAATCAAAATGGCGGTGCGATATGATCTAGTACATATAGTGACTAACAATCCTACAAAATTTGAACAAAATCCAATACACGGTTTCCGAGGAGTTGCGTCCACAAGATCTCAATTTGTATAGTATTGCTAAAAATCGTCAAAGTCCCATAACTCCTATAAAAACTGACGAATCAAAATGGCGGGGCAATATGATCTAGGACATATAGTGACTAACAATCCTACAAAATTTGAACAAAATCCAATACACGGTTTCCGAGGAGTTGTGTCCACAAGATCTCCAGTTATATAGTATTGCTAAAAATGGTCAAAGTCCCATAACTCCTACAAAAATTGACGAATCAAAATGGCGGTGCGATATGATCTACTACATATAGTGACTAACAATCCTACAAAATTTGAACATAATCCAATCCACGGTTTCCGAGGAGTTGCGTCCACAAGAAAGTGTGACAGAGAGACGAACGGACGGACGGACGGACACACGGACGCAGACCATTACTATGTCCCACCGTCGCGGTGCGGCGGGGGACAAAAAGACTACATATTAAGCAGGAAACAGTTCGTTAACTTCTTTCTGAAATAGACACAGAAGGTGTTGCCCTTAGAACTGGGAGGCGACTTAGAAAAAGGCAATATGCATCTTAAGGGCCAAATTTTATCATGCATGTGAACGGATACGACAAACTTAGACCTTATGGCATTTGCATTCATGAAGCAACAGATGGATTTTCAAGGAAAATCGTATGGCTTGAAGCATCGCCATCTAAAAAGAACCTTCGTACAGTTGCTGGATTCTATTTGAACTTTGTAAAAGAATTAAAAGGGGTTCCAAGACTTGTTAGAAGTGATGCTGGTACGGAAAATGTAATTGTGAACAATATTCAAGTAGCAATGCGATCTTCACACAGAGATCAAAATGCTGGTTTAAAAAGCTTCTAAGTTGGCAAGTCAACGGCGAACCAACGAATAAAGATGTCATGGAGCTTATTGAAAAGAAGTTTTACGCAATACTGGAGGATTTTTTACTGGACTTGATAGACTGGGGTGTGTTCAATACTGAAGATCCTTTACACATTGAATGCATTAGGTTTTGTTTCATGGATTTGATTCAAAGTCATTTGGACACGTTTAAAATCTTATGGAACAACCATAGAATTCGGTCACAATGAAACCGTCAGGTGGATGTCGGTATACCAAATGTTATGTTTAGCCGACCATCATTGTATTATAAAACAGATTACAGGTTTGCCCTACAATGTTCGATAGAAACACTTGATAGACTCTCTGAGATATATGCTAATCCGGAACCAAAACGAGGTTGTTGCGAAGAATTTCTTCAAATGGTGAAAATTGCAACAGACACAGAAATCGACGATATTCCACTGTTTAAAGGTAGAGAAGGCGGCAAACGGATGTACGGAGTTCTTGTTGACTATTTTGCCACATTTTAATAACACTAAAACAATGTATTAAATATAAAAATGTTATTCATTGCTTGATCATACATTTTATCTCCTAAAGCATCCACTGTTAAATTAAGTTTGGTCATTGTTGTACTATATCCCTGTTTTATGCACCCTCGAATATTTTACGAAAGGATATGCAGTAAATACATACGAGACTAAACACATGTGTTAACTCAAACTGTAATTTATTTTAATGGAATAGAAATGCAATTATTTTTTATGAGCTGAATATCTGTATATTATAGTAAATGCAATTCAGACTATGTAACAACCCACTTTCTCACATTCAAGACAAGCCAGTACCTATTTTTGGTCGGTTGAGATCAACGTGAAGCCGCCAATATCATATTTTTGCTGAAAAATGTGAGAAAAATAACCAAACTCGTTGAAATTACAAGATTTAGAAATTTCAGACATCCGCGGGTAAGATTTCAATGGTTCTCTACCTCGGCAAAGCCTCGGTACAGAAAGATTGACTTTTGGCTTTCTGAGATTTCTCGATCTTGTACTTTCACCGATGTTAGATTCTTTATGTCTCATCAGCAGCACGAGGAACAAGCATCAAAAATGTAAAGAGTGGCTCTTAGGATTGATGAAACTCCATATTTAATGCTTCAATTCCTAATAGAATAACAGTATGAAAGGGTTGACAGGAAATTTTTATAATGACAGGGGACATCAACAAAACTCTACTCACCAAACCATAACCCCAAAGAAAGAACGTATAATAGACAATAGACATACTCTGGTACCGGTGTCATATACATAGTAGTCATTTCCCCCATATAGGTATATTTCCCCCCGGAAAAACTACTGTAAAGCCATTTTCCCCCACACAGGTAAGGGGAAAACTATTATATAGCCATATTTCCCCTATGTCTGAAATATAACGTTGCCATAGTCATTTTCCCTCCAAGCTCCGAATATTAGTTACTTTGTTTACCATTTTTTCACTAACATTATTTTTGTATACTTTAACCAATAGATCTATAACTTTTAAAATATTATATACAGATAACACTGTGTCTGAAAACAAATATCTTCTATGGGTTATATAAGCATACATGTGGTTTTGTTTGACATATAGCATTGAGTTATACTCGAACTGTAGTGATTATCATGTGTGATGAATGAGCCTTTGATCATTGTAGAAGAGCTTTTGATAATTTCTGAATGTAGAACAACAATGCAAGCAATATTCTTATAATAGATAACGGAACTGTAATTCTGATTAAGTTTGAAAATTGTCTTTAGTTGCAGCTGCAAGATATCTGAATTATAAAATAACTACCCCCTATGACTGTTATTGGAGGCATCATGTGTTATCAAACTTAAATAAACCAACAAAAAAAAAACCGAAACGACAACAACAACAAAATACAAAAACGAAACGAGAAAGGCAGCAGTCGGAAATGAAAGCTAATCCCCTCAGCCGTCTGTTGTTTGGAAAGTTCATAAATAATATTTGTTTATATCATTGCAGATCATTTAAAATATGACCGTAACATTTAAAAAAAAATATAATTTCATAATAAACTGTGGACATAGGATATGTCTCGCCTTTCCCATGCTGAACAGTGCAAAATTTCAAAGTCAGTGGAGCATAACTGCGGGGGCATCGACATAAAACACCACTGAAACTGATCTGTACTGATGCTAAGGCAGCTGCATACCAAAGATCAATGGGCTACTATGAGTGGTTGATGTTAAACAGACACAAGAAAAAACTTAAACATTTGATAAACAGTGCAAAGATTTAAAGTCAGTGGAGCATGACTGCGGGGGCATAGACATAAAACGCCACTGAAACTGAGCTGCAATTATGCAAATGCAACTGCATACCAAGTATCAATGGGCTACTATGAGTGGTTGATAAACATTTGAAAAAAACAATTCAAAATTTCGAAGTCAGTGGAGCATGACTGCGGGGGCATAGACATAAAACGCCACTGAAACTAAGCTGAACTGATGCTAATGCAACTGCATACCAAATACATGTATCAATAGGCTAGCACAGGTGGTTGATGTTAAACAGACCTAAGAAAAAACTTAAACAATTGTGGACGCCGCCGCCGCCGCCAGAATCACCATACCTACGTCTCGCTTTTTTCGACTAACGTCGAAGGCTCGACAAAAACACACAGATGTACTTTTCTCATTTTTAATAAGACATTGAAACACATAAAAGTGGCATAAATATATCGTAAAATTGTATTGTATGGCATGCAACGTGAATGCATACATTTCAGTCATGTATGCAGCAACTCAGATTTTAACTTCAACCTCAGACAGTTATGTGGAAAAAGTATGCAAAACTTACCAAACTATGTTAAGATACATTACTGTCTATGTAGGTCAAAATGATAAAATTATATGGTTATAAGTACTCCTACAACGTAAGAGGTTGGATTTCCGTTCCTGCATATCAGAAAAAAGTAGCTTGTCATTCAACTCTAGCATTGCTGGAGTAGGTTATAAGATCATCCACTATTCAAATATCCATTATACATTACAATTTATAGCATAGATCTTGACTTTCAGGCAAACCTTATCCTGGTCAGTCATACGGAAAATGTAGGTCAAAGTAACAAAGGTAGCAGCTGCCATTTCATTACCCTCCAAGATGCATCCACTGATCAAAGATCATTGATGTATGAGATGTAGTATCCAAGATAAACAACCAACTTCGAACGAACGGACCAAACGCTATATCCCCTCCCCAACTCCGTTTGGCGAGGGGATAAAAATGGGGCTCCGCAAAGCGTAGCAGGATACGACCGCATCAGGGTTCATTTGGACAAGTGTTGACATACAGTGACTGTGGACTCAAAGTAAGTGTGGACTTAATTAGGTGTTAGACCCAATTATGTGCTTGACTCAACTACATCTTATGTCAAATGGAATCTAAAGAAACAAACCCCATGAAAATCCAATAAAAATAAAAATATAATAAATTTTGAAAAATTGCTATTTAGGCCCCCTTTGACCCGTTATAGCTCAGAAATGGTATGAGCTTTTCCTAATCAGTCAACGTGTTCACGAAAGCTTACTTCAAGAGGAATTTAAAGAAAAAAATCCAATCAAAATCGGATGAAAAATATTAAAAATAAGCACATATGCACTTTTCGGCCCCTTTGACCCCTTTTAGCTCGGAAACGGTAAGAGCTACGCAAAATATGTGAATCACTACTGAAAGCTGTCGTCAAGAAGAATCCAAAGAAAAAAATCCTATCGAAATCCGATGAAAAATAAAAATTTTGGGTAATAGGCATATTTGCGATTTTGGCCCCTATATCTCGGAAAAGGAACAAGTTATCAAAAATCTGACTGTTGAGCGCCATGTATATTTTTCATGAGGAATCCAATGAAAAAACTGAAAATGGGACTAAAAATAAAAAAGTTAAAACTCTTGAGAATGGCCGAATTTGGGCCCCATTTATCTCGTTAACGGTACATGCGACATGAAATCTGTTGACACCAGAGATGGGGTAATTGTAATTGTAATCGTTAATCAGCTGTAATCGATTACATTTTTCAAAGTAATCAGTGTAATCATTAATCAGCCAAAAATCTGATTACATGTAATTTAATTTAATCAATTACTTTCAAAAATAGCCTGTAATCCTGATTACTTTATGATTACATTCTGATTACAATTGAAATATTAAAATCTCACATCATGGCTCTTTTAATACAAAAATAATTCTCAAAAATATCACACAATTGTAACATAATTGAAAAATTTGTGCAAAAAAGTATTTTTTTATATATATCAACAAAAAATATTCTTCAAGGTAAAATGTATGTAAGATCAGCAAATTGTACTTAATATATTTTCACAAATTTGATCACAAATACATAAAGGAAAATTCAGTGGCATTTTACTTTTGTGACAGATTAAATCATGAATGCCATTCTTAATTTGTCAAAAGTATGTGTCTTCAGATTGAGTTCAGCATATAACTTCATCTTTGACAAGATTTTGCAAAATTGCACAATTGGTCCATTCATGTCCCTTTCTTATTTGTTTTTGCCAATTTATCTTCGGAACCCCCATTCCAGGGATCCACCACTACATGATCAACTTATAATTTTTTCACATGAAAATAGTCATATCACAAATAGATAAAGTTGTTAAAATCTTATTCTTGATTTAATTTTAATTATGGTCATAATTAAGATTTGTTTATTTTTTAATCAACATTTCAATCTTTTGTTTAATCAGTGCTAATGTCATCTTTGAGGTGATTGTTAGAAAACAATTAGTTTGTTGTGTCCCTAAAGGCATAATTATACATGTAGATGTATGACAATTTGATTGTATTAAAATAATCATTTACATTTACAGAAGCCATTTTCAGAAGCCATACCAAGATTTGAAAATAAGGGGGTATGGAGTAATTGTGCATATATGCATACCTGTTAACCCCCCATATAGTGAGGGAGACTACCACTAACTCATCAAATCTCCCACTTAAGAAGGTTCTCCCTTGTGGGAGACAAAAATATCCTAGAAAGAGAAAATCTCTCCCTCAATCTCCAACATTTGTAAAATAATACAATATTTTAAGAAATAATTGTTATTTTCATACAAAAAATGTTTATTTAACAGCTTCATTTATACTGGAAACAAATATTATTTACACAATATGACAATAGAAGCCACCTAAAGCAGTTAATCATGTTGTTTTAGTTAATTGGTCTTGTAATGGTATAACATAATTACTTATTTTTGTTTTAATATTATCACAAGGAAATGCCTGTTAAAGGTTGTCATGCAAAATCGCCCATTATTAAAAACATTTATGAGGGAGTTCTCCCATATAGTTCTTCTTAAAGGTTAACACCTATGGCATATGCCAAACTCATATCAAACACTGGGGAAAATACTGAATCAAGAAGTAAAGGACTTTAATTCTTTTTTAGTTAGAAAAGAACCAAAAAAAAGATATTGCAATTTCTTAATCATAGTTATTCAAGAATTCAATGTAATCAGATGTAATCATGATTACTCTTCAATGTAATCATTAATTTAATTTAATCATGTTTTAAATGCTGTAATCATTAATTTAATTTAATCATTTTGGAAAGTAATTGTAATTTAATGTAATTTGATGAAAGTAATCGGACCCATCTCTGGTTGACACACTCCAGATTGGAAATTTCCTCAGGAACAAAATGAAAGAAACCCCATCAAAATCTGATAAATAATAAATATTCTACAGCCAATTATATGAAAACACTAAATTCGGCCCTTTTTGGCCCCTTTTTTAAGCAGATGGGGCCATACCTACCCCATGCTCCCTTTTGCGCCAAGGAATATTGTGTTAAAATTTCATTATGATTGGTCAACTAGAACTTAGTTATAGGCAAAAAACAGAATGTGCACGGACGACGACGACGACGACGTGGAGGCGGACTGCGCCATACTAAAATGGAAAGAAAGAAAAAAACATAAACAAAACAAGATGCCTAGAAATGCATTTCTTTTGACTTTTTCGCTACTCTAGCAGAGTACAAATGTAATTATTTTCATCGGATTTCGATAGGATTTTTTTCTTTGGATTCCTCTTGACGTCAGCTTTCGTGAACATGTTGACTGATTTGGAAAAGCTCATACCATTTCTGCCCTATAAGGGGTCACGGGGGCAAAATAGCAATTTTTCAAAATTTATTATATTTTTATATCATTGGATTTTCATGGGGTTTGTTTCTTTAGATTCCATTTGACATAAGATCTAGTTGAGTCAAGCAAAAAATTGTGTATTAAGTCCACACTTACTTTGAGATAACAGTCACTTTATGTGAACACTTGCCCAAATGAAGCCTGGTGCGGTCGTATCCTACTACGCTTTGCGGAGCCTCATTTTTATCCCCTCGCCAAACGGAGTTGGGGAGGGGATAAAGCGTTTGGTCCGTCCGTCCGTAATTCCGTCCGTTCGTTCGTCACCCCCCAAGTAAAGTCTTGCGTTTAAGTTGGTTGTTTATCTTGGATACTACATCTCATACATCAATGATCTTTGATCAGTGGATGCGTCTTGGAGGTTAAGGAAATTGCAGCTGATACTTTGGTTACTTTGACCTACATTTTCCGCATGACTGACCAGGATAAGGTTTGCATGAAAGTCAAGATCTATGCTAAAAATTGTAAACTATACTGGATATTTGAATAGTGGATACATCTTATAACCTACTCCAGCAATGCTAGAGTTGAATGGCAAGCTACTTTTTTCTGATATGCAGGAACGGAATTCCAACCTCTTACGTTGTAGGAGTACTTATAACCATATAATTTTATCATTTTGACCTACATAGACAGTAATGTATCTTCACAACATAGTTTGGTAAGTTTTGCATACTTTTTCCACCTGACTGTCTGAGGTTGAAGTTAAAATCTGAGTTGCTGCATACATGACTGAAATAGATGCATTCATGTTGCATGCAATACAATACAATTTTAAAATATATTTATGCCACTTTCATGTGTTTCAATGTCGTATTAAAAATGAGAAAAGTACATCTGTGTGTTTTTATGAAATTATATTTTTTTGAAAATGTTGCAGTCATATTTTAAATAATCTGCAATGATATCAACAAATATTATTTATGAACTTTCCAAACAACAGACGACCGAGGGGATTAGCTGTCGTTTCCGACTGCTGCCTTTCTCGTTTCTTTTTTGTTTTTTGTTGTTGTTGTCGTTTTGGTTTATTTAAGTTTGATAACACATGATGCCTCCAATATCAGTCATAGGGGTAGTTGAAATTATTTTATAATTCAGATATCTTGCAGCTGCAACTAAAGACAATTTTCAAACTTAATCAGAATTACAGTTCCGTTTATCTATTATAAGAATATTGCTTGCATTGTTGTTCTTCATTCTGAAATTATCAAAAGCTCTTCTACAATGATCAAAGGCTCATTCATCACACATGATAATCACTACAGCTCGAGTATAACTCAATACTATATGTCAAACAAAACCACATGTATGCTTATATAACCCATATAAGATATTTGTTTTCAGACACAGTGTTATCTGTATATAATATTTTAAAAGTTATAGATTTATTGGTTAAAGTATACAAAAATAATGTTAGTGAAAAATGGTCAACAAACTAATATTCGGAGCTTGGAGGGGAATGACTTTGGCAACGGAATATTTCAGACATAGGGGAAATATGGCTATATGATAGTTTTCCCCTTACCTGTGTAGGGGGAAATGGCTATATAGTAGTTATTCCGGGGGGAAATATACCTATATGGGGGAAATGACTACTATGTATATGACACCGGTACTACAGTATGTCTATTATACGTTCTTTCTTTGGGGTTATGGCTTGGTGAGTAGAGTTTTGTTGATGTCCCCTGTCATTATAAAAAGTTCCTGTCATCCCTTTTATACTGTTATTCTATTAGGAATTGAAGCATTAAATATGGAGTTTCATCAATCCTAGCAAACCACTCTTTACATTTTTGATGCTTGTTCCTAGTGCTGCTGATGAGACATAAAGAATCTAACATCGGTGAAAGTACAAGATAGGCAAAGGTAAATTTTCAATCCTTCTGTACCGAGGCTTTGCCGAGGTAGAGAACCATTGAAATCTTACCCGTGGATGTCTGACATTTCTAAATCTTGCAATTTCAACGAGTTTGGTTCATTTTTCTCACATTTTTCAGCAAAAATATGATATTGGCGGCTTCACGTTGATCTCAACCGGCCAAAAATAGGTACTGGCTTGTCTTAAATTTATGAAAGTATGTTGTTACATAGTCTGAATTGCAATTACTATAATATACAGATATTCAGCCCATAAAAAATAATTGAATTTCTATTCCATTAGAATAAATTACAGTTTGAGCTAACACATGTGTCTAGTCTCGTATGTATTTACTGCATATCCTTTCGTAAAATATTCGAGGGTGCATAAAAACAGGGATTTGGTACAACAGTGAACAAACTTAATTTAACAGTGGATGCTTTAGGAGATAAAATGTATGATCAAGCAATGAATAACATTTTTATATTCAATACATTGTTTTAGTGTTATTAAAATGTGGCAAAATAGTCAACAAGAACTTCGTACATCCGTTTGCCTTTTCCTCTATCTTTAAACATTGGAATATCGTCGATTTCTGTGTCTGTTGCAATTTTCACCATTTGAAGAAATTCTTCGCAACAACCTCTTTTTGGTTTCGGATCAGCATATATCTCAGAGAGTCTATCAAGAGTTTCTATCGAACATGGTAGGGCAAATCTGTAATCTGTTTTATAATACAATGATGGTTGGCTAAACATAACATTTGGTATACCGACATCCACCTCACGGTTTCTTTGTGATTGAATTCTATGGTTGTTCCACAAGATTTTAAACGTGTCAAAATGACTTTGAATCAAATCCATGAAACAAAACCTAATGCATTCAATGTGTAAAGGATCTGCATTAATGAACACACCCTGGTCTATCAAGTCCAGAAAAAAATCCTCCAGTATTGCGTAAAACTTCTTTTCAATGAGCTCCATAACATCTCTATTCGTTGGTTCGCCGTTGACTTGCCAACTGAGAAGCTTTTCAAACCAGCATTTTGATCTCTGTGTGAAGATCGCATTGCTACCTCAATATTGTTCACAATAACATTTTCCGTACCAGCATCACTTCTAACAAGTCTTGGAACCCATTTTAATTCTTTTACAAAGTTCAAATAGATTCCAGCAACTGTACGAGGGTTTTTATTAGATGGCGATGCTTCAAGCCAAACGATTTTCCTTGAAAATCCATCTATTGCTCCATGAATGCAAATGCCATAAGGTCTAAGTTTGTCGTATCCGTCCATATGTATGATAAAATTTGGCCCTTTAGATGCATATTGCCTTCTTCTTAGTCGCCTCCCAGTTCTAAGGGCAACACCCTCTGTGTCTATTTCAGAAAGAAGTAAACGAATTGTTTCCTACTTAACATGTAGTCTTTTTTTCTACATGCAACAACGGCAGTAGAATACCGAAGGAACAAGGGAAGCGATGACTACAAAAAAAGTCCAAAGACATGGCAAAAACGGTAATTGATAAAAACAAAGACAAAAAAAAGGACGTGAGACAGCTACAATGCACGGTAATAAAAAGATAACATTAAGAACTAAGGCACTCATAGTGTGAACTCCCATGAAGGCCGGGAGTGACATCAGGGGCTCCGGAAGGGTAAGCATGTCCTGCCCCGCTAGCGACACCCGTCACACTTTCAGTAAGGCATAAAGTGTTTAGGAAGCTCTGTTTGGTAGCGGATTGGTTAATGTCATTTTCTAACCCTTAGACAAAAACCAATGAAATCCCTGATACATGTTACTTCCCTTACCCTCAAACATTATCATAGTGAAATTTTGAAAGGTTTTTTGTAAATCTCTATAGTATGAAAACACTCACAAGGACAAATCGGTAGCACAAACATCACTCACGAAGACAAAACTAAAATGTTACAGTATGATATACAAGACAACACCAAAAACTAAAGAACTGACAGTGTGAACTGCCATAAAAACCGGGAGTGACATCAGGTGCTCCGGATGGGTGAGCATGTCCTGCTCCGCTAGCGGCACCCGTCACACTATCAGTGAGTCAATCCAGGGTTGAGACAAATCCGTGAAGACGTGAAATCTAGCTGAAAATGTCCGTTTTCATTTGGGACACAGACACGTCATATCTGTCAATGATGTCATGGTGGCGGCCATAGAATTTCTGAAGGGATGAAAGTAACAAAGGCTGAACAAGTTTCCACATACTTCTATAGCCAATTTCTGAAAACCCTTGTTTTTGAAGGTCTACAATAACTCTGGTAATTTCAAGTAATGTATTCTCATGACACTTCTTTTTAAGGTTTAACCGTTTAGTGATCCTGTCAAAAGTCCGTTTACTTAGGATCACGCCGTGAGCAAACATCAGGAAGCAAATAATTTCATAAGCTGTATAGGGTTAAAATATTATGAAACAAGTTCATCTATACCAGCGTCCTGGTTATTACCGTATGGTATTATATGCTGAAAAGATAAAATAAAATATTAAAGATCTTCATTATTAAATAAATATACATCTATCTAAATACGAAATTTCGAAAATATTGCAAGAAAGCTTTTATATCATATCTAAAATAAAATCGGAAATATAAGGCCCCTTCACAAACACATGTTTAACAATTTAATGAAAACCTGAATAACAACTGACTCACGGCAGTCTTTGGTACTGCAACTCGACTAATAGCCGATGACCTTCACAATCTCATTAAAATTCGATGCCCCACTTGCTCCTCTTTTTTATTCGGATATTTTTATGTCAAAGTGTCTTGCGGACATCGAAATTTAGTAAGATGATGAGTTCCCTTGCTTTAATACATAGTTCCTCTGATGAAAACATATGAGCTTTTTGGAGTACAAGTTGGGATTTAGTCGTTTTGCATGTGAAAATGAAACTATATAGAAACTCGGGGGTTCATTTTTAAGTTGTCAAATTCTATTGTTGAAAAATAAAACAACATCGGGGAAAATAATGGACACATATTCAGGTATAAGTGAAATGCTATATATCGATTTCTTCCGGGGATCATCGAAACAGCGACTTTTTGAGTTTTTTTTCAAAACAGCGATATATTGAAACAGCGACAAATCCTGGTCAAAATAGCGACATTTTCTATTTTCATAAAAGCGACATTTTCCTGTACTATCTAATTAGCTATTTATGCACTTTGTCCACTATATAATATTTGTGTACTCATTAATAAAATGAGGATATATCATCTAGATTTTTCATAAGTCGATAGCGGACATCCAAATCAGGTTAAGACAAAATTACTCTAAATTTTACTTGAATTCAGAGGCTTTCTATGTAATTACAAAAAATGCAACAGCTTTTGTGTCGTTTGGAATGTAAGAAGAGAGAAATCAAACGCGAAACATTCCTCAATTGCGTCATTTGTCAATAAGCTAAGAAAAAAGAACAATTTATACCTTTTTCCAATGGTTGAATTTTGTTGTTTGTAATCGGCCGCAAGACCTAAACTCTATTTATTTTCGCCACCATGCTTGCGATAAGTGAATATGACAACCTTTGATTGTTATATCGGACCAAGTTCTTTTGTTGCTTCTTATACCCACTTAATATCTCTGTAACTGAAACCGAGGGACACAAAATGTTAAAATTAATCTATTTAAGTTTATTTTCATTTTTGCTGAATACCATAAAAAAATTAATTACATATTTAATTCTATCTGTAACCTAAATGTCGCTGTTTTGAACTGTGGTTTTCATCAAAAGTAATTTAAAATGTGGCTGTTTCGATACAGGGTAAATGTCGCGGTTTTGATAGTCGCTATTTTGATATGTCGCTGTTTCGATATAGCCCCGTTTCTTCAATACTAGTATTTGAAGTGATTATTGAGGAGAAGACATTTGCGCATATAAAATTACGTTTACCGCTGGTGGCCATCTTGGATAGGACCTAATCCCTTTTGGGATTCGAAGTCAGAGTTGTTTTTTTTTATATGCCTGCATCCGAATCTTCATTTTTTTTTGGCATCTGATATGAATTTCACCTTCATCATTTCACCTACCAGCAGATATGTTAGGAAGAGGGTGGTGATATGCCGAGAGCGGGATCAGAGCTATATCAAGCACCCCTAAAATACAACATACAAGTGTGTCCAAATCTATGGATAACAATACTTACATTCGGTGCTCCCGCCATGGTCTGTTTGTGTCCACGGTAATTTTGCTATAGAGCCAAAAATCATCAACCTTCCTTCTCTCGACTGTCTTTCTCCTTATGTGGTTGATCTAAAACTGGTGCCAAATGTTGTTTAAAAACGAGATGAAGATCTTGTGTTGATGACTTAAATAAGCGAAACTTGTAAAAACAATCACGTGTTCGTGTTTTTGAAATGAAAAAATAATGTGTATATTTTGTGCCATTGTGTAAAAGAACAGAGTAATATGTATCTAATTTCTCGTGATACGAGTTAAATATGGGTGAATACCTTTCAGAACAGACTAACTCGTTTTTTGTTCTCGTGGTTGTGCATAAGTTATTGCCGGAATTTGCAGAGATAATCTCGCAATACTCTAGTGCAACTCACTTCTTCGAAATTTTGAACTCGCGATGTCATGTTATAACTCCCCAACACGTATTTTTTCAGCGTGTTATTCATCAAGTAGTGACACATATACGCTTCCGTACAATTGCGATTCGCTGTGTGACACAATTAACGCATGAATCGTTTTGTACAGCGAAAAAAAGCTAATTAGAATTATGTGTGAGGGCACCAGAGGTCGTTTCCACGAGATATTAGTACGTAGTTAACTCATTTCCACGAGATACTCTCTCGTTTCCACGACATACTACGTCAAGGCCACCAGATAGCTAACTCGTTCCCATTATATAATATCTAGTTCCAACGACATACTAACTCGTTCCCACGAGATACCTATTTCGTTGCCATGAGATACGTTCTCGTTTCCATCACATACTAAGACGAGGCCACGAGATACTAAATCGTTCCAACGTCATGATAAGTTGTGGCCACGAGATACTAATATACCGTGAGGCCTTAAACAACGAGATTTGAGCATGAGTAAGGCATAGGAACGAGACTGAAACTTGTGGGAACGAGTCAGCTATCTCGTAGTCACGACTTAGTACGTCATGGGAACATGTTGTTGCCGACACTGATTTGCTTAAAGCATTATAATATTCCTATATTATTTGATTTATGTTTGTAAGACATTAACAAGTAACTATCAATACGCCCTTAAATAAGATTTTAAGGAATGGGCATAATCTTTTTCAAGTGTACTGAACAATAACATAAATTGAACTCTTCACATTTTCATGGAGGGGGGGGGGGGGTTTCTATACGACAATGAAAACAAATAATAGATTTAATAATGATATTATAAATGAATAAAAAAAATTATGTTTCATCACAATTCCTTAACCGTCCCAGACCAAAACATATAGTAAAAGGTACAAGATTCAGGTTAAGTTGGGGCTTGTGTAAACTCAAGACTTACAGATAAGTTAATAAGTAAGTTTGAATTTAGGCTAAATATTTTACGGTAAAAATAAGCTTGCAATTCTAGAAAGGACTTAGACTTAGGATAAGAGTTGATGTTCTGATATGGATGAAACAACAAGCATCATGAAAAAACGACAACTAAACTCTACCATACAATAACCTCAATTTTTTTGGTCTTACAAAAATATCTAACTAGCAATATTGTAGATGGTCATATAAAGATGCTTTTTCGCAAAGTTTTAATGAACAAAGCTACTGTATCATATTATTAATTCCATAAGTTTAGAACAGGAGAGTGATGGACACCTGATATAATAAAACAAGACAATCCTTCTGAATTAAGTATTAAAATCAAAGGCCATTTTTAGTTATTTGCTATTGATTATTTTCAGCGTTGTGCATCTTTTAATGCGGATCGTCTTAAACTTAAATGCCATGTTCAAATTATCCAAACCGATTTCAGTGTGTGAGGTTCCACATAGCCAGTTAAAAGTCGATTTCAGTGTGTGAGGTTCCACATAGCCAGTTAAAGTTGATTGCAGTGTGCGATGTTCCACATAGCCAGTTTAAATTGAGTTCAGAGGGCCTTTGTTTTTGTGTTATTGACATTTAAAACAAAAGGAATGTTTTCAGTACAATGAAACGTCCGTGGCTGCACTGTCTCCTTTTCAGTACTTTATTTGTTTCAAAGGAATATGAGTATGCGTTAATAAGCTATGAAAAGGTAACTGATTGCACTCTTACCTGTAACAATTAAAACGTGCTTGCATTTTGAATATTGCACGTCTTCACCTATCCTGAAAATTGGTCTTGCCCTCACTAAGTACTGCTGATTGTCTTGTAGATAATGTTTATCTCTATGATTAAAAACAAAGTCTTCATATTTCATTTCCCCTGTAAATTCCAACTTTCCCCGGCGTCGAATTTTTATTTCAAGCATGAGGTCAGACAAATAATACAATGAATTGACACATGTAAATAAATCACAAACTCTAATTGGCGATGCCATGTCTTCTTCCTCAAGGTATAGTGTTGAAGCAGTTTGAACAATTTCACATGGTTCTACAACTGATAAATAAAAACAATTCAGTAATACAAATAATACCGAATTTGCATTAAAACAGTGAATTTCGTTATGCTGTACACGTGTTTCAAGGGGTAACCTCTCATCAGCAGCATTAAAATCTAATAATATGGAAAGCCATAATCCAAAAGTAGTAAAAATAGAAGTACTCATTTCCAACAAGACCAATTACATGTCTGGACCTGCGTCACCGTCACTCATGTTCAACTGAGAATTTGTTTTTTTACCCCAACCTAACAGAATGTCAAGTATAGGTTTACAAATTCAAACAAGTATTCATTTACCTTATTACCAAAACATTCTTCAAATGCAAGTTTTAATTGAGATTATATTAAGTTCAACCCTATTACTGTTATTGACAAAAAAAGAAGAAAAAAAACAAAACTAAATGTACAAAGTTGACCAAAGCATAAAATGAAAATAGTCCATATCACTTCAGCAAATGTGAAAACCAAACCTGAGTTTCAAATAAACACATACTTTGAATCTTTATGGGAAAATATGTGAAAGCAATACAAAAATTAAAGAATAGCTGCCCATGATCAGTGCGTTCAAAACACTGCAATGTCTCTGGACAAAAATTGAGTACCATGATGATATAATTCAATGATAGATAAATTTGACATTTTTAAAATCAAAACTGGCCTAATGGGGAGGTTCACATCATCAATGTGTTAAAACAAGAGTGCAAATATTCAGAATTATTTTGACAGAGATGTGAATGTTTCAGATTACACAAACCAGGCAGGCACTGTAATGTTAAAATATGCTGAAAAATGACCAAGTTCAACAATGAATAAATTCACCATTTTTCATTCAGATCTGCCCACAAGGGGGTGCACATCTTCATTGTGTCCAGAACAACTGTGCAAAGTTTCAAAAGCATCAGGTATAAGGTGTCTGAGTTTCAGATTACACAAACTTGGTACCCCCAAAGCATAATGTTAAAATTTGATGAAAAAAGGACTAAGTTCAAAAATTGATTAATTCAACAATTTTTATCCAAATCTCACTAAAAGGACAGTTGCACATCTTCAATGTGTCCAAACCAACTGTGCATAGTTTCATTAGCATCAGATATTAGGTGTAAGAGTTTCAGATTACACAAACTCAGTACCGTAATGTTAAAATTTGATGAAAAAGTGACTAAGTTCAACAATGGATAAATTCGATTATTTTAATCCAAATCTCACCAAAAGGGGAGGTGCACATCTTCAATGTGTCCAAAAGAACTGTGCAAAGTTTCAAAAGCATCAGATACAATGTATAAGGTGTCAGAGTTTCAGATTACACAAACTCAGTCCCGTAATGTTAAAATTTGATGAAAAAATGACTAAGTTCAACAACGGATAAATTCGACAATTTTTATCAAAATCTCACTAAAAGGGAAGGTGCACATCTTCAATGTGTCCAGAACAACTGTGCAAAGTTTCAAAAGTATTGGGTTAAAGGTGTCTGAGATTCAGATTACACAAACTTGGTACCCCCAAAACGTGACGGACGGACGGACAGACAAACGGGCGGACGGAGTCGAGCGGCCCCTAGACCTGCGGTCACTGTTGGTAACGCAGGTAAAAATATCGAAATAGGAAGCCAAATCCTGTACCAAGGACATCTACCGAGTACCATACAAGGAGTGAAGCCCCAGTATTTTTAAAGTGTTAGAATTTTGATAAAAACTTTAAATTTCTATAACATGCAAGATAAAATTTCATGTCAGACAAGTCTGACTATTGGGCTTGTGAATACCCTCGGGGACCTCTGGTCCACCAGCAGTGGCATTGGCCCAATGGTTCAAAATACAAAAAAATACCGAAGTTGCATTAAAACAGTGAATTTCGTTATGCTGTACATGTGTTTCAAGGAGTAACCTCTCATCAGCAGCATTAAAATCTAATAATATGGAAAGCCATAATCCAAAAGTAGTAAAAATAGAAGTAAAATAGCAAAACAATTAAGTCAGCCACTATTGCAAAATTCGACCAATGCTCGACAACTCTTAATACATAACGAATTTACCTGTGCAGTTAGTGCAAAAGTACTAATTTTAGGTCAAAAGTACATGTTTCAAAAATTAATCGCTCCCAAAAAAAATAAATAAATACTCGTGAAAATTGGTAGAACCAGAAAATGTGTCTGTAAGACAAGGATGCCCCGCATATAAATTTATCGCAAACAGATTAACATAAAATCACTTCCCTGTCATTGAATTGAGCTGAAATTCAAAATTTAAACAAAGTCATTCAACCATAAAATGTAGGTCATAAACATCGAATTAATTGTGAAATGGCTACATTGTAGATCTCCTTTAAATTAATGGTACAAGTCAAATGTCATAATATTACAATACAAAGAAGTTGAGAAATTGACCTAAAAGACAAACTCAACCAAACTTCCTGAAGCGTAAAATGTAGGTCAAAGCCACCTAATTGTCAATGATTTGGGTAGTACTCATCAAGGCAATTAATTTGATGAAAAATAATTGTCTTATAATGTGTAGTTGTTGAGAAATGGACTTTAACACATAACTTAATCAAAGTCACTAAAGCGTAAATTGTAGGTAAAAGCCACCTAATTGTCAATGATTTGGGTAGTACTCATCAAGACAATTAATTTGATAAAACATTATTGTTTCATAGTGTGTAGTTGTTGAGAAATGGACTTTAACACAAAACTTAACCAGAGTCACTGAAGCATGAAATGTATGTCAAAAGTCAAACTAATTAGTGAACTCTGTAGTACTATCAAATATCTACCTACTGGCCTACTATTATTGTTCTACCTCTTACAGTTTCTGAGAAATGTACCTTAATGCAAACTTACCCGTCGTACGGACGTACGGAAGGAAGGACGGACAAGGGTAACACTATTTACCCCTTCCACATTCGTGGGCGGGGCATAAAAATCAGTTATTGCATAATCTACCTATTTGCCAATTAGTGGCGAATAGGGGTTAACCAATACCGAGTAAACGTGAAAAATCACTGTTTTTTTTTTCGTAAAA
The DNA here is from genome assembly GCA_002080025.1 of Modiolus philippinarum. Taxonomy (NCBI): domain Eukaryota; kingdom Metazoa; phylum Mollusca; class Bivalvia; order Mytilida; family Modiolidae; genus Modiolus; species Modiolus philippinarum. The sequence continues at coordinate 125,219 of MJUU01034719.1, forward strand.
AGCTAGAAACAAAATAAACGATAAAACGGCCATTCTGTATTAGGTGGAAAAGAGAAATTTAGACACATAATATTTTCAAGTTTAGGATACGGTCACTTGTTTTTTTTCTAAAGTATTCTGATTCAGAGAAACCTTTTCATTAAAACGCAAATTAAACAGTTTTTATTTCAAAGACTTATCGACCATGAATCTCTATAAAAGAAAAATATAGAGATACAAATCCTGCGGACACTTTGTTGCATATGAAGTGTAATGCATGTTGTTTCTGGTAACATTTTTTTGCCCTTAGTTTTAATTGTCTAAACGGTATTCCTATTGCATTTATACTATTTCAATGATTAGTCAAAGTATAATAATCACCTAATAATATAAGTATAGAACATACTTGTAGTGACTATAAAACAGAAAAAAACTGTTGCTACTGTTGGCAAGAAACTGCATTAAAAAAACAAGAGCTGTCGCCGAATGGCAGCCAGTTATACCCCCGCTCATTGAACCCTGTATAAATATATGGCAAGTGCAAAATTAGGTGTGTGTGGATACAGTACAAGTGTGGACACAATACAAGCATTTACACAGTTGCAGAGAAAAAAAGTCTGACATACCAAATATCAAGTGGCTGTCTGTCGCAGTTGTGTGACGAAAAAGTCCAATTTTGAAAATGAAAAGTAAGATATGCACAAACTCGGTAAACAGGAAGTTGTGATCTAATATGGCTAAAAAGGGGAAACGCAGTATAAGTCCTCATACTGAAGCACCATACCAAATATCAAGTGGCTGTCATGCAGTTTTTGAGAAAAGTGTAACGAAAAAGTCCAATTTTGAAAATGAAAAGAAAAAACGCACAAATCAGTAAACAGGAAGTGGTGATTCAATATAACTGAAAAGGGGAGACACAGTAAAGGACCTCATGATAAAGCACCATACCAAATATCAAGTGGCTGTCATGTACAGTTGCTGAGCAAAAGTGCGACGAAAAAGTCCTATATTGTTGAAAATGACAAGTAAAAAACGCACAAAGTCGGTAAACAGGAAGTGATGATTTGATATGGCTGAAAAGGGGAGGCCCAGTGCAAGATTTCATACTGAAGCACCATACCAAATATCAAGTGGCTGTCATGCGCAGTTGTTGAGAAAAGTTGACGAAAAAGTCCAATTTTGAAAATGAAAAGTAAAAAACGCACAGTCGGTAAACAGGAAGTGGTGAATCAATGGCTGAAAAGGGGAGACGTAGTGTAAGACCTCATACTAAAGTAGTACATCAAATATCAAGTGGCTGTCATGTGCAGTTACTGAGAAAAGTGTGACGAAATAGTCCTATATTGAAAATGAAAAGTAAAAAACGCACCAATAAACAGGAAGTTTTGATTCGATATTGCCAAAAAGGGGAGGCGTAGTATAGGACCCCATACTGAAGCAACTGAATACCAAACATCAGGAGGCTGTGATTTGCAGGTGCATAGAAAAATGCGAGGAAAATATTTGTGACGGACGGAATGACGGACGAATGAACGGACGGACGGACGGACAGAGGTAAAACAGTATACCCCCTCCTTCGGAACGGGGGCATAACCAAATAGGTATATAGATAATAGTGTTGCACACAGCTCTATATAATATGAATGATAATGTGTACGTAAGGTGAGCTGAAAAGGTAGAATAAATGATTCCGAATGCCAACAGTGATGAAAATCATCTTTTTAAACCTGTTAACATCAAAATCCAGCAAGATTTTCGGCTGGATTTGAACCCCTGCTTGTTGTCACCTATAGCAACACCGCCTGCACTATGTCCAGCGCCCTAGCCCACTCGAACACTTAGGCTATATAAAAATATAGCTTTCGGTAACCGGGTCATTCCTCCTCGTAGGAAATCTAGAGTTGTAACATAGTACACGATGAACATTAGGTGGGTAGGAAATGGATAGAAGAAGGATAAGGTTGCAACAGGCAAGATAAATTAGGTAAATAGATAATAGTGTTGCACACAGCTCTATATGATATGAATGATAATATGTTGGTAAGGTGAGCTGCAAAGGTAGAATATATGATTCCGAATGCCAACAGTGATGAAAATCATCTTTTTAAACCTGTTAACATCGGAAAATCCAGCAAGGTCTTCGGCTGGATTTGAACCCCTGCTTGTTGTCATCTATGGCAACACCGCCTGCACTATGTCCAGCGCCCTAGCCCACTCGGCCACCTAGGCTATATAAAAATATAGCTTTCAGTAACCGGGTCATTCCTCTAGAGTTGTAACATAGTACACGATGAACATTAGGTGGGTAGGAAATAGATAGAAGAAGGATAAGGTTGCAACAGGTAAGATAAATTAGGTAAATAGATAATAGTGTTGCACACAGCTCTATATAATATGAATGATAATGTGTGGGTAAAGTGAGCTGCAAAGGTAGAATATATGATTCCGAATGCCAACAGTGATGAAAATCATCTTTTTAAACCTGTTAACATCGGAAAATCCAGCAAGGTCTTCGGCTGGATTTGAACCCCTGCTTGTTGTCATCTATGGCTTTCGGTAACCGGTTCATATTATATAGAGCTGTGTGCAACACAGACCTAAAAATTAGCAAGACACAAATGTCGAAGCAGTCACAAAACGGAGGTTTTCTTGGAGCAATTGCTAAACTTGCACTTCCGGTCATAAAGACAGTGGCATCCAAACTGTTACCTGCCCTTGGCAGCGGAGCTCTAGGTGAAACCGGGGTGAAAAAGGTGCTTGGTTCTGGTTTAACAGCAGACGTACCACACAACAAAATTAACACATTATTACGTAAACCCTAGGTTGGCCACCTAACAAAAACACAGAAAGAGCAATTAGAAACAGCACTCAAACAGAAAACAGGAACTGGTCTTAGAAATCACAAAAGACAACAGACCGGTGGATTCCTTGGCCAGTGCCATTACTAACCGGTTTAGCAGCGCCGCTGTTAGGTAAAGGACTACAAGTTGAACTCCCGGGCAAAGGACTACAAGTAGACAGCGTACGCAGATCCTACGTCATGCAAAAAAGCGCCTACGGCAGGCGCTTGATCCGCTAACTAACTTTGATATTTTAGACTGGGTTGATAAACTACGTATTACCTCTTTCAGAGGAGTCTACAACAGGGACAATCTACCACTAAAACGAAACAAGAATGAGTGCGGCGTCCTTAATTTGGACGATAAAAGTGGTGCCGGTACTCATTGGGTGTGTTGGGACTTTCGTGACAAAAGAAATATTTACTTTGATAGTTATGGTCTTCCACCACCACAAGAATTTATTGACTATATAAAGGGTAAATACAGACGTAACACAGTTCAGTACCAACACAAACTAAGTGTTCTATGTGGCTACTTCTGTCTATTCTTTCTACGAGAAGCACAAGAGAAAGACATCTACGATATAATGTACAAAGACCTTAGCGCCTCTCGCGGCAGTGCGACGGATGCAATAAAAAATGAAATACTATTAAAAGAGTACTTCAAAAAATGAGCTACTGCGTAAAAGAAAAAAAA
>MJUU01034721.1:5429-15597 GCA_002080025.1 Modiolus philippinarum
TCTGCTCCTGGCAATTCTAATCGACAATTTTGTTACTATTCTCATTATGCACCATTTTGTCTTCTATGTTTGCCATACTTAATATTACACGATATTTAAGAAAAAAACTGGCCTTTGTTACTGATGGTGCTAATTTCTGCTGTCCCGAGTTAATGTTTGCATGCCTTTTATCTTTCATTTGTGTTTTCTTGTGTAATTATATTGTGGATTGTAATTTTCAGTCACTGCAGGTGTTTTCTGTTATCATGATGTATTATTAAACAAATAATAAGCCTATGGAGTACCATTACATTCAGATTTCAGGAGTTTTGCTCACATCCATTAATGGGTACCTTAATTGTCAATTTTATTACCCTTACTATTCAAGGTTTTCAGTAATGATATATTTTATTCCGTAAAAAAAGAGTTCCTTTATACAAAAACTATGCTGACGATATTACCCTGTTTTTAGCTGTCCTGATTATAAAATGCTTACAGAAACACTTGAGTCCAAGTCTCAAGTGCTTATCGACTTAAATGGTAAAAAAATAATAATAAATTCCAGGTTATTGTCGTTTTTTTTTAATAACTATTTCAAAAACTACTATTCAAATATGAGGAACTTAGCATCTACATCGATTATCAACTCATATCACTAACTTGAGCAGAAAAGTCACAAAACAACTTAGTATCCTTGGGCGGTTAGGGCCTGTGTTATCTGATAACTTTTTCACACGTTCATTTTGAACAGTTTTAATTCTTGTCCAGTATCTTGGCATTTATGTACTGATGCAGACCAAAAGAAATTTAGAAAAAAGTGCAAGAAAAATTTGGTTTTGGTAATACGAAAACTATTTCATTATATGAAATACTTTAGATATGTTAAAAGTTAAAGCTCTACGCGTAATTAAGAATCAGGACTCTGGTACGTGAGACCTTTAAAACTGTAAACAGCGTGTCTGAGTAAATACCGAAGATACTGTACATTTAGTTTCTGCGTGGCCATTTCGACAACCTATGTCTCTTCAGTGGAGATCAAATCAAAATATTTGGCAACAATAAACCAAACGATTTGTAAAATCTGATAGAGCACAAATAACAAGAAAGATATAAATGGAAATCCAAAATCAGCTAAGGACAGAGCTATGCAAGAGGGAGATATTGCTTAGTTTTAAGCAATTTTTCTGAAATTTATACCGGTATATTGCAAGTTTTAAGATAAAATGGGGTTTCGGGTCAGCACCGAAGTACTAACTTCTGGCTTGGTGAATACCCTTGGGGACTAACAGTCCACCAGTAGAGGTATCGACCCAGTGGTGACAAATAACAAAATACCGAAGTTACTGTAAATTTAGTTTCTTCATATAGCCATTTAGTTAATTTAAAAATTGATTTTTAGTATAAAATCACGGACTTGTCCAAAATAAAAACATCAACCTATGGTAAAAAAAACTTTCATACGCTTCACTTTGGAATAGTTTGCCCAACCATCTCAGGACTTGAAATAGTTCTGAAATTTTAATAGCTAGATTCAAATTTAAATGGCTTGATTCAAATTTAAGTAGCTTGAATCCTAAATTTTTCATATAATTTCATATCTTTGTATGCTACAGTTCTTATTGTGATCCAATTATCATTACATTGTGCTGAATTTGCTTGGCTTCATGCTTTGTTTTTAGATATCTATTAACTTATTATGCATGTGTTGTATTTTCTTTCTTTTGCTGTTTTCAATGTTAGTTTATGTTTTCATACTCGGTAAAAAATCTTCTAGCTTGCGTATGCCGAATCACAATAATTTTTTTATCTGTCGCATAAGTAAATTCTCTATTTTCATGCTTAATGTTCTCTAACTTGTGCTTCCTTTATGCCATATCTTTTCATTGTTTATATGCTTGGATAACAAGTACTAAAGAAAACATATTGGTTATGAATACTATCCATTTTAATGTTAAAGTAATATTGAGTACATCAACTGTAATGGGTATAAAAAAATTCAGTTTTCATGATATTAGTTAAGTAATATGCACAAAATCGAAATTGCTGGATATGAAAAATATTTATTGTGAGATTCTGTTTGAGTAATATTTACTAATTCAAGAGTCAGTGTATGTAAATTCTCTATTGTAATGTTCTTTTGGATATTTGGATATTATGGACTAAAGCAGACGCAGTAAAAAAAATCTATTTGAGTTATGTTTGAATTTATCAATTGTTCTGAGACTGAAGATCCTTGTTTTCATGTTCTTTTTGGAAGAGCAAGTGTGAAATGAACCATTAGTCGTAAAAAGATTAATTCAAAGACAATGGCAACTTCGGAAACACCAAGAATCAAAGACTACACAAGTACGACAGAAAAATGGAGACAAACATACAAATGAACAACACGGACCCAATTCAAAATCGCGGGCGAGATCAGGTGCACTGGTAAATTAGCATCTCCTGCTTTTTTTAAGACACCCACCCTCACCTAGTAAGTAAGTAAGTAAGTAAGCAAATTTTATTGATATAAAGACCAAACAATGATCCATCATCAATTGACATATATACATAACAAAGAAACAAGAATGTACATAGATATATTATCAAATATGTTGTCACAGCTGAGGAAGATCAACAGAGTTGTCTTTCTTTGGTCATAAAACATTGACAATTAGAGCTATCTATCTTTAGTTGCTATAAATTAATTACTGTTTCAAGCTCTGATTCAATTTATACATATTACTAACACCTGATATAATAGTTTTACAAATATCTAAGTCATGGCTTGTCAATAAAAATGTAAATTTATTTTCAATAGACATATCAATAAATGAAGGCATGATTTCAGAAACATTGAATAAAGTCTGACGTTCAGATTTCAACTTATCACATAACATCATAAAATGAAATTCATCCTCAACATCTTAAAGACATAACTGACAAGTTCTTTGTTCAACTGGCAAATTTATGTAGCGACCTCTTTCAATATTCAAATTACAATTACTTATACGAATTCTGATAAAGTCAGATAAGTCATGTTTATCAACATCTGAGTACAAATATTGCTCCCTTTTAAAATCGTTTTTAAATTTACGATATGTTCTCAGCTTATTCCCACCAATAGATCTATCATCATTAAATAAAATTTTATGCCAGTAATTGCAATATCTGTCTTGAAGCTTACAAAAGATAGCCTTGAGAGTTCTATTTTTTGAAAATATTCCCTGATTATCCCAAATATGTCCAAAATTAATAACTTTTAATAATGTTTTAAGTTTATTACATAAACTGTCTTTAATCAATAAATTATCCTTATAGGCATGGGCTATCAGATTTGTTTCATCAGCCTTTAAAATATGAAACCAATACTCTACGCTACCTTTAAGTGCATTTAAAGACAATGGGAATAACCCCAAATCACCCAAGACTGCCATATTAGAAGCAGATTTATGTACCCCAAGTACATATTTAGCAAATTTAATTTGAATTCTATTAGGAATGAACTTTTCATAATTTGACTCAAATTCAATATAATTTTTATCTTTCAGTAATTGAGGCAAAGCCCATACTTCACTACAATATAATACAATATATATAGGCTTTACACATGTTTCAAATAGTTGCATATGTAATTAAACATTTACTCTGTTCGAAAGAATCATTTTTCTTATACAAAATAAAGCCTTGTTTGCTTTCTTAGATAACTGAATAATGGCCTCTGAAAAGATACCAGAGGGTTTGAGTATTATACCAAGATACTTAAATTCATTTACAATACTGATGCCTTTATTATTATAAACAAAAGAAAATAACTTGAGGGTTCTACCAGATTTATTGAAAATGATAATTTTGGTTTTTTCTATATTCACTACTAGGTCCCATTTACCAGTGTGACAATAATCTTTCAAAATATCTAGAGATTTTTGTAAACCAATAGAAGACTCTGATAGTAAAACAATATCATCTGCATATAGTAAACATGATATAGGATTACCATCTAACTCAAGGGGTGCACAATCCGCATTAAAATGATCAACTATGTCATTCATATAAATTGAAAATAACGAAGGACTCAAAATACAACCCTGCTTGACACCAGTATTTGTTTCAAATTTTTCAGTAATACCATCTGGCAAAAAAAGCACAGAAAATGATAAATCTTTATACATACTTTCTAAGACATTAAAAAAGCAACCTTGAATATTTAACTTATGAAGTAATGAATTTCGATTGACAGTGTCATACACTTTCTTAAGATCTATAAAACAAGCATAGATATATTTGTTTTTCTTAAAGTATGTTTCAATTAAAGACTTAAGATTAAAAATATGATCACTTGTTCCCATGCCTTTACTAAAACCCTTTTGTTCCGAACAAATTAAATTATTCTTTTCTTAAAATGTATCAAGTCTATTGAATAAAACTCGAGTAAATAATTTACTGAAACAACTAGACAAAGCAATACCCCTATAACAAACAGGATCATTCATATCACCACTTTTGAACAAAGGTTTTATCAAATTATCTCTCCATGATTCTGGATACATACCAGTTTGTAATATTAAATTAAACATTTATACATACACTTTAAGTAAAACACTGGATGATGCCTTGATCATCTCATTACTGATGCCGTCTAAACCAGTAGCTTTATTATTTTTTTAAAAAAAAACTTATTGCTTTTAAAACTTCCTCAGCTGTGTCATCACAATTTAAAATATCATTATTACAATGAAAATGTGCATTTACCTCACTGTCAGAGAAGCAACCCGAAGATTTTTTATTCATTAAACGTTTGAAATAAATAACCCAATCTTGGGGATCTATATTTGGTACATGGGTCATCTTTTTTTTCTTTAAGAGAGTTCACCAATTTCCAAAACTCAGTTGGATTTTTGTCAGAGGCATCCAACATACTATTTAAAATCTTATTTTTATAACTCCTATATTTCTTTCGAACCAATTTATTATATTGTTTTTTTTTCTCAAAATGTACCTTTTGTATTAAATGTTTATTCCATGGCGACTTAGAAAGATTTCGGCCTAGACTTTTGACATGTTTTAATTTAACATTGCATTCATCATCATGCCAAATTTTATTAGGTTTCTTTATCTTCTTAACAAAATTTCCAAAATTTCTAGATTTTAGACTTGAACCTGGACCAACCACAGCATTTCTAATTAAATTTGATACATTTTCAACAATTTTGTTAATGTCAGATGCTGTATCTAAAGAAGGAACATTACCCATTTTCACCCCCTCTTTTAAAGTAGAAATGGACCTAAATATACTCTCTGTATTAGATTTATTCAAATTGGAAACAAATTGCTCCTCTGTCAGTTTAGACCATTTAATTCTATTTGGTTTAGGCCTAAGTAACCTCTTTGATTTTAGAAAAAATATTCACTTTTAAATAGCAATGATCAGATAAATTGGGGAAAAAATCACCAATCTGAAAATTAATAACATTTTTAAGAAAGGATGCACTGCATATACAATAATCATTTATTGTAGCCGGTGCATTTCATTTGCGCGAATCGGCCTTTCAATTGCACGAAAATAATCTTTCAATTGCACGAGAAAACACATTTCATCTGTGCGATTTTTTTACCTGTAATTTACCTGTAATTAACCTGTAATTTTGTTACTTATCTGAGATTGCAGATAACCTCATCGTCAGCCAACAAGTATTGACAGACATTTATTCTCTTCTGCGTTTCTGCATCCGAATTAGGTCTCTACAAGTTTTAACTGTGCATCATCTCCAGATTTAAAGATATTATTCATATAATAGTAAATGACATTAAAGGCAATATCACAAAATCTGGACTGCCCAAGGGTTGTGATATGGACCAGGAAAACTGATATGGCCCGAGCCGAAAGCGAGGGTCATATCAGTTTCCTGGTCCATATCACAGCCCGAGGGCAGCCCAAATTTTGTGATATTGCCAATAATGTTATTTACTATTGTGTTTAGTGCATTGAAGAAATATTAATCTACATTATACAAAAAGCTGGTGTTTTATTCAACAATAGCAATTAACAAATTATTAAATATATAAAACAAAAAAAAAATGGATTTATTTTAACAGCCAAAGTTACTTTAATTTCAAAAGTGTCTTCCTCTGCAGCTGAACTTTGATGTTTAATCGTCTAGCAGAAAAGAAAGAAAAAAAAGAAAAAAAATGATCTTTACAAATAAGGGCTCTCATTTTAACTGTTTTTCCATTGAATTAACTTCAAGTTGTCATTTTTAAACATGTGTGAAATAATGTTACCGTACTTAATCCAAAGTATTGAAATATAATGTTAATTGTTGTTTGTTTCCATTGGTTGATTGACGTAAAAGTTTTAATACATTTTAAAAAAGGGAAATCAACTCAAATCTGGCGGTCCGTTTTCCAGCTGATATTTGACCGTCAATAACCCAATGAAATCTAAAAAATTTTAACTGATATGTAATAACCACTCTATAATTAATGTTGTCATAAAGCAAAGCCTTTCAGTTTGCGATACTTCCTTTGGGAACAAATATTATATGCAATTTATTCCGTCAGAAACAAATGTTAAATTTGTTCCGGTGGAAAAAAATGCATGCAATATCTTTTCCTTTGGAACAAATGTTATACTGGAACTTATATTCTGTCGCATTATTGTAAACTTGTGCACTTAAAATTATTAAGAACTTTTTTTAATCACCTCATACAAAATAAAAAAAAATAAAATATATTTATTTAAAAAAACATTTGGGTATTTTCGCTTTAAGATTACGGGTAAAACACTCGCGCAGTTGTAAGGTACTTTGTTCGCGCAGTTGAAAGGTATTTTAATCCCCTAATTCGCGCAGTTGAAATGCGCCCATTGTAGCACCATTATAATTATAATAAGTAGCTTTTCCAATTGAGTCACCAATAGTCCTCCCGTTTAATATTCTCAATTGACTACTAATACACAGATCAAGAATTTGTTTACCATAACTATTGGTTGTTTGATTAACTTGAGTATTTCTAAATGGTTGATGATTATCAGATATATAATTATTTGGTAAAAAACTGTCAAATAGTTCATCAGAATCATTGATAATAAAATCAAGTTCATTACAATTTATATGTGCATTTATGTCACCCATTAACATGATATCACCATTTAGACTATATATTTGACACAATCATCTTCAAGCTTTGCAAAAATCTGCTTATCTAGACCTGTACTTTTAACATAAGTTGAATTTATAGGTGCAATATACACAAAACAAATATACAAATCTTTTAAAAAGCCAAAAAATTTAGCATTAAATCGAAACCACATTAACTCGGAGTGAAACTTATCTACCAATGAAATACCAGAGAGGATGTGTCTTTTAATAAAAACTGCAAGTCCCCCCCCCTCTTTTTATTTGGTTCTAAGGATCGACAATTCAAAAAACACTGATAACCATCATACTTTATAACTCAGGATCGAAAAACACTGTAATTCACTCATGCGTTGTTCGATCATTCGTTGAATATTTTGCGATAATCAGAATCTCGGATTAGGTTGTCAACAAGATCGTGATGTGGACTGTAAATTTTCTGGGTTACGGGTAACATGGAAGGCTATTTGTGAGCAGCCGAGATCTATCAAGAAAGTCACATATAAACTAAATGAAATGTGTCGTGTGATAGTAAATTCTCTGTTTTTTTTTCTCCTTTTTTATACTAGTATGTTCTTTTTTAAGGTAGTTTCGGCATGAGCAAATATGTCGGGTATGTAAATTTACTATAATTTTCGAATCCTATTCGGGTAATGTTGGCTAAACAAATGTGTCGGTTAGGCCGTGTCTGTTTTTTTTTTTTCTTTGTTTTGCATCAACTAATTTTCTGAAAACCTACCAGCCAGCAAGAAAAAAAAACACACACAGAAAATAAACACAATATTTTGTGTACATATTAATATTTTCTCATACAAACTATGGGCACTATGTACCTGGATATAAATGTTAAATCATCTTTAAAGGGTTGAATATATCAAAATGCTGAAGATAAATGCTGTTCTAAACCTGAATTTGGTAAAATACCCCACTCTCCAATTTCATAGACATAATAGCATGAATAGATGATACTTGCTTTTGGTACCAAATATGTGCATATATAAAACAAATATATATCAAAGACTGCTTCAAGAACCTAAGGGGTAGCCTTTGGTTCATGCTTTACTTCTTTTGTAAGGTTGTCTTTTTGACTTACTCCTCATGACAAAATAAATGGATACTGAGCTAATGAAGCATGTGTCATATGAATAGCCTTCTGCATTTTGTGGGAACAAGATTTCACAAGATAGTATGTATTCTCTTCTCTGTGTAACAAATCACTATGACATTGCTATAATGAGCTTATTATGAACACATCACATATAGAGTGGCAGGGTACAACTACTCATACTGAAAGCTTGAAGACTAGATGTCAATTCGTTATATACACAATCCCAAAAAAAAAATCTGTTTTGAAAATTTCCATTTACACAATAACAACAGTTATAAGTAAGCAGGAAGTTGATAAGGGACCGACCATTTAACTTGAAGGGGGGGGGGGGGCTATGGTTTTTTTCTAAAAAAATATTTTGGATCTGATTTTATGTGAAAAAAATATTTTGGCTGCCAAAATGATGAAAAAAAATTTTCTGAATGAGGCTTTCTGCCCAAAAAAATAATGTTAATTTTGAAAAAAAAATATCTTGTTGATACGCGTGCAAAAAATAAATAATTTATTTCGCGCGATGCGCGAAAAAATTTTCTGTCCAGAAAAAAAAACCATAACCCCCCCCCCTTCAGGTTAAATGGTCGGTCCCTAAGTGAAGGACATTACTCCAGCATGTTAATTGGAGGTTTTGTACAAAAAGCCATAGTAAGTTTCAAACTACAAATTTAATCGCTAGGAGCAGAACAGGAAGAAAAAATGCTGCGTTCACGAGTAAGGACGCACAGACAGATGGACAGACAAGAATTAAACTGTATTACCCCTTAAATGTACCTTCGAAACCCGGTTATCAAAATTAAATCTGACAACTATTGACAAAATTTTGCAAGTTTATGTTTACGTGTAAAATTATATAATGTCCGCCATGAAATACTGTCCAGCCTCATAAACACTAGAGTGATTACTGTCAGTCTCTAGTAATGGTTTTCAATACAGACACTATTTCCCATGACACTCTTTTGGTTTACATTCATTCATCAGAATTATCACCAAATTTCTTGGATACATAAGATGTCCTTTGTTATTCATCAAGACTTCAAAATCCTTTTTGATGTGTAGACTAGTCACTTTTTCATTGATTCTCATAGGGAACAAAACATAAAAAATTAAAACCGTCAATGGCCTTCAAACCTAATGATATTTCGATTTGTTGGAAACAAGATACATCTATTAAATAGAGTTTAACTGATATTGTCATTACATTATTATGTTCAAGTTCTCCTTTGTCTTTCCGCGGACAAATATAGACTTGCCAAAGTAACTGCCGGTAATTTGATAGGCAAAAAAGGGGGAAAGGGTCTGGTATTACATTTTTATCCTTTGGCAGGGAGACACACACTATTTCCGGCGATACTTCCAATTATTTATACACCTTTTGTGCTCAAAAGTTTTAAGTTTTCCGCCAAACGTTTCTTTTCTTCGTGGGAATAATTTGTAGGGGAAATAAATTATTTGCGGTATATTGTTATCTCCGGTATATCAAAATTTCAAATTTTTAGACGAACGAAAAAAAACTTTTGTGTTTGTTTTCGCCACAAAACCGGCAAAAACCTACCCGCACGCGGACGCAAAACAGAGAAAAACACAACTTTAGCCTTATGAAAAATCTAAATTTAAATGATCTGGTTTGGTAGTACATGTGTCAGCTAAGAAAAATATCGATTTTCATGTTCTGTTTGAGTAATATTGACTAAATTAGATTTGATGGACGTCTAAAATCTCTGTTTTCATGTTCTATATTAGTAATTAAGAATAGACATATCGGTAAAGCTATCAGATTTCTGATGTTAAAAAGTTTCATGAAAATCTATGCAATGGTTCAGGAGGAGCAGCGGATAAGAGATGGGTACCCTCAGGTACCCACTGGTAATGTAATGTCAAAGGCCATGTTTTACTATGGGAAACCCCCGAAATCAATTAAATCAAATTCTGAAATAGAAGGTGCACATCTACATTCTGTCACAAAGACTAT
>MJUU01034722.1:9146-27033 GCA_002080025.1 Modiolus philippinarum
TTTATAGGCAATTCCATTACAACTAGAAGTCAGATTCCAACCAAACTTGCAGGATATGTTAATGTTGTTCACCTGATATAGCTGTGCATCTGATATGATAAATTTTGATTTTACTATTTTTAGAGTTTCACTGAGCTATCATAGCTCATTTTTTATTCAATTTGTTAATATTGAAATCCTTCAAACTGTAAGTCATATTGCAACAAAACATGCAAGATATGTTGTTCCCCTGATGTAATTGTGCATCAAATACTTAAAATTTGATTTTACAGATTTTAGAGGTTCACTGAGCCAAAATACTCCCAATTGTTAATTCGGTTTGTTAATCTGTCAGACCTTCAAAACTATAATTCATATTCTTAGCAAATTTGCAGGATATGTTTTTCTTCTGATCTAGACTTGCAACTATTAGTTAAAATTTTACATATTTTAGAGGTTAACTGAGTCAAAAATGGCTCTTCTCTAGTGCAGGCGACACAAGTGTTCCATGGAACACCCATCAATTTTTCATATAAATATCTATAAGCCCTCCATAGCAAATTGAATTTGCTGTGTTTATCTATTTGCATATGTTTCTCAAATGTTAGTTCTGAGTCTATTGGTTACTCCTACATCTTTTTCTTCACTTAATTTGGAGATTTTGTTCCCATCAAGCTCATATTCTCTTTTTATTGGATTTTTTCCTGGTGATGGTCATACATGTATGTTTGCATTTCTCTGTGTGAAATTTGAGTAACCATGTGTTACTCCAATCATTTAGCATATTTATATCCCCTTGTAACACTTCCTCATCCTCATTTTTATGCCCCGCCACGAAGTGGAAGGGCATATAGATTTACCCTTGTCCGTATGTACTTACATCCATCCGTCCCAATGTTAAGTTTTGCGTTTAGGTCCATATATTGGCAACCTCTTGTAATATTTTGATAATATTACATCAGTACATGCACCTTGATTAGTACTACCAGATTCACCAACAATTAAGGATCCATGACCTACATTTTACGCTTGAGTGACTTTTATTAAATTTTGCATTAAAGTCCATTTCTCAACAACTATGCATTATACCAATATGATGTTTCATCAAATTAATTGCCTTGATGAGTACTACCCAAAACATTGACAGTTAGGTGGCTTTGACCCATATTTTACGCTTGAGTGACTTTTGTTTAATTTTGCGTTTAAGTCCATTTCTCAACAACTTAAAATGCTATCACAATGTTGTCACATCAAAATAAATCAAATTGATGAGTACTATCCAAATCAAGGCCAATTAAGTGTCTTTGACCTACACTTTACGCTTGAGTGACTTTTGGCAAATTTTGTGTTTTACATAGTTTTCACAACAACTTCACAACATATCATTATGATGCTTCATGAAATTACTCTTCTTCGTGAGAACTTCCCAATTTTTGGACAGTTTGTTGACTTTGGCCTCCATTTTATACTTGAATGACATTTGTTAATTTTTTTGCATGAGCCCATTTCAAACAGCTATATGTTTAATTGATGAATAATACATAATTCATGGATAATTTTATAACCTATTTGACCAATATTTGATGTTTAAAAGACTTTAGTATGGTATTTTTGTTACTTTCCATTATTCAACAAAAGTTTATTGAATCATTATCTGTAATAGCACATCCTGATGATTCAGTGACTGGGAACTAATTTTTATGCCTGATTGACTTAGGTTAATTTGTTGGCAGGGCAGCTGAGTCTGAAGGACACATTCTCTAGTTCTCTGTAATTTTAAAGATTTTTGTATCATCTGTGAAAAGGTAAGCATCAGACATTACTGACTCTGGTAAATCATTGATGTACAAGACGAATTTGATAGTGGTCCCAAGACTGACCCTGTGGAATTCTGATGTCANNNCCCCACAAAAAAAAAAAAAAAAAAAGTTGTGTGTTTAGGGTAACCCGACCCTATCTAAAATTTTATGCCTACCCTAATTTTTTTTGCCTATTTTACAACAAGTACAGTTAAAGTCATAAATGTTCCTGCATTACTACAATGTAAATATTTAAAAAAATATTCCTACCTACCCTAGCTAGCTTTGAAAACCATATTACCCCAAACACACAATTTATTTTTTCAGGCCCAGTCAGAATCATGGCCATTAACTATAACTTTCTGAATTTGTTTACTTATTACTTAAGAAATCCCCAGTCCACTGTATCATGTGTATTATTTCTTCAGCTTTTCATCCTGCTTTATAATCTCAAATGTGGACCTTATTAAATGCCTTTTGGAGGTCCATATACATAACATCAATTTCGTGACCCTTGTGGATTGCTCCTGTCCATTTGTCAGGTACTTCCAGTAGCTGAGGTGTAGTTGATCTTCCAGGGATGAAAACAAATTGCTTTTTTGAAAATAATTTCTTTCTTTCCATATGCTGTAAAAATGTTCTCTTATAATTTTCGATAACTGCAGGGGTGTAAAATTTTTTTCCTGAAGGTAGAGTCCAGGGCTTTTAAAGATTTGTCAAGCCCAAGCCCTGCTCTATAAATGCTAAGCCCTCGAACAGCAACATTATCATATTTTTTTACTATCTGATTTATTAGATGTGTAAAACAACATGAATCGTAGCATAAAATCAGATTAAATAAAACACAAAAATGATTCAGATACTAATTAGAATATTTATCTTTTTTTATACTGACAACAAAAATAGATTGTTGAAAACACTACCAGGAAGTTTGAGGTTTAATTTGACATGCAATTTAAATGAAACTCTCAATCAATTTATTGAAAATTATTTTTTATTTGAATAGAGAATTTAAGGCCCAATGGACTTTTTCTCAGTGATAAAAAGCAAGTCCGATGTGTCCTACTGCACTGCCCTTGGCATCAGACTAACGGATTTTTACACCCCTGAACTGAAGTGAGACTTACAGGTCTGTTGTTATCTGCACTTGACTTTTTCCCCTTTTAATTGCAGACCTGTCAAGTTTTGAGAACTGCCTGGTGTGAGATTTAACATATTGCCAAAGATCAAAGGAAAATATTAAAAGATGATAGGAATTTGCCCCAAATTTGCAAAAGCTTCTCGTGAGTCTCATGTGGATTGCCTGACAATTGACAGGTCTGATATTGATATAATATCAGACTCCTAATGTGATCTGAGAATGTGACCAAAAAGGAAAAAGTAAAACAGCACACTTATTACACTGGACACTACTTCATGTATTTCGTTGTTTTAAAATTAAAAGAAATAAGTGTTACTTGTTCATCCAATTAAAAAAATACAGATACAAGCTAGGGGGAAAAGGGGGAGAGGTACTTGAATACATTGAAGTTGTTCCTGTTCTCACATAATCAATACTGGCTGAGAACCTATTTTTATGTAACATATTAATTTTTCCACCATTATACATATCTAACCTTTTATAGTATGGAATGATCTGTTTCAAACCATTATATTTGAAATAAATTCATCAAGTTTACATTTGTAAAAATAATTTTTTTGCCATAATAAAAAGTAAATTTAACAATAAAGAATATTTGACATAATATTATTAGTGAGAAGAATGGAAATGCTCTTTGAAGTTTAATAATGATTGAGTATGGCAACATTCATAAAAACATGAACAATAATCTCATCAAANTTTACTTGACGACGACATTGAAGAGACATTGTGACGTCGCTTCATTAAGACGTCATCCAGTGACTAGAAATCCTTTATTGTCACCGGTGACAATATGACATTTATTTAACTGAGAAAACTCGACATATCACCGCTATCTATATAATAATGATTGAGTATGGCAACATTCATAAAAACATGAACAATAATCTCATCAAAACTTTTACAGAAATAACATGGTTTTGAAGTTTTCAGCTTAATCTTATGAAAACAAATAAGTTGGTAAAACTCTATGCAACAATTTGTATTTAAAAGTCTTTAAGGTGGTATGGGCGTCTAAAATCTGTCAGACAGAATTTTCTGATATTTTCATGATTTGAACTTTGTTATTAGAGCAAACAAAAAATGGAATAAAAATTAGGGGTCACCGGCCGTATAAAAATGAAATATGTCACGTAAAATCAGCTATTTTGGTTGAAATAATAGGGAAAGTATCGAATTTTAACAAAATTTTATTTATTTTAGATACATCAGATAGAATTTTTTAAAATTTGGTAAATTATTAGCTAATATACTGTCCTTAAATTTCCATAAAAAAGAAATGGAATCACCACGCAAATTTTTAATAAATCGTGAAAAACTGATTTTTTCCTATTATTTCTTTACAAATTATCTCCCTTTCATGGAACAGGAGTTTGCTGAAAAGGTTAAATATTGTACAAGGTTTTGCAATAACCATGATAACAGTGGTGTATTTCACCACATTTAACCATTATAAGACATTGAAAATGGTTTTGGTAACATTCCCCTGTGAATTTCATTTTTTGTCACATGTGCACAATTTTAAACTCCTGTTCTACCTTAACTAAAAATTTTTGCAGCTTTTTTGTAAAGTTAGGAAATAGCTTTTCCATTCAAAACTTTCCTTTTTTAACGTTTTGGTGCCATATTTAAATTTTATGAGGTGGTAGAACAAAAATAACCTTTTATTAAATCCTGATACACGTACAAAAATAACCTTTTATTAAATCCTGATACACGTACTTGATATTCTTGCTACACAGTAGCTTTGTCATAAAATTATTGCATACTCTGAAATTTTCAATATGATGTTTTCGTCGAATTCTTTAGCCCTTCCTTCAATTGATTTTTTTATAAACGTTGGAATGCTGGATACTAAACTATAATATTTCTGGAAGTTTTTAGTATCATCCAGGGGGAGGAGTAGTTCAGTACATTGAAGTTGATCATGTTCTCGCATAATCAATACTGGCTGAGAACCTATTCTTGCCAGGTACCCAATCTTGCCATGCACAAAATTCTTCTTTTTCTTCCTTTATACAAGATGGACATTTCTGAAGTGTCATTGACTTGGTCATCAGTTCGCGTACATCTCACAATAAAGTCATTAATAAAAACCAAATTATATGTTCATCTAAAACTATAAACAATATGTACATTGTATGTATGTATTATCTATAAGTAGTGGAGCTGGGGCCAGGGAATAGTATTCAACTTTTCCTGGAAGTCTTCCAATGACTTGATTGATATAATTAAAGAGATTAGCAACATGAACAATTCTCGGGAAATCACGCCACCATCAAGACTTCTACCAAACTTCCACTTCACAGACATAATCGATAATATCTCAATAATGTATAATAAAACATTATTGAGATATTACACAGGGCCAATACAGTAAAATACTTTCCAGTTTTCATAACTGGAAAATTGTAATCGCAGAAGTAAAAGAGGAGTTTCAAAAGAAACCAAGGCACATCATGATCGTCGTCATCAGATTTCCACATGAAGTCAATGCTTTATTTGACAATATCTTTTTTATTAATCAATATTTCAAATTCAAATTTTCAAAACACCACTATAAGTTAATTAAGTAAAGCAATTCACATTTCGGTTTAGAAATATGTCGACTAAATTAAAAGTGGTTTAAGAAGTTTTGATGTGGCCGTACTATATTCGTTGTGACTTATATGGGGGTGATAGTAGAGTTGCCAATCTCTATAATTATATGTCTGATTTTGGTGATTTCAGTGATGGTCTTTGGAGTCAGCTGTTCCAATCCTTGATTGTTCATCGGAAGAACGAGTGGGTATATGTGTCTCCTTTATGGGTAGTTTGTCTAAATTCATGTTTGCCTCAAGTTCTGATGTCTCCTGATGGGAAGTGTCTACCAGGGTCAATATGTTGATGAGATGATGCATTTATTTGGTAGAACATGACCACAAAGTTGATCATCTTTTTTGTTTGTTTCAGTGGCTCCCATTGAAGTTGATTAATAATTGTGGGTTGTTTTACACAGCCAGTTGAGCATTAGGTGTCTTGCATGATAGTTGTTGTGTACAAAGCTAGGATATTGCTCTGTATTCGTTCTGTCATAACGTTCTTTAATCAACTTTGGGTGATTTTGTTTCAATAAGGGATGGTCTTACTATTGTCGCATAAGCAGTTTCTTCAGTATCTGGTGTACAATGCGTGAGATTACGCCTAGGGAAACACTTAGGTTAGGTACTCCAACGAAGATTTTTCGAAGCAAAGTTTGACGATTTATAACTTTTCATTGCACAAATACATAATGGTGACATGGTGCATGAAGACGCATGTTAAGTGTTGTATTTAAATTACAACCTATACTTTTCAGCTGCAGAGTTTCAAATAGATTCATGAATGCACGTAGGTGCACCGCAATTTTAACTTTTACTCGTTTTTGCAGTTTTCATTAATTTTCGTTGTTGTTAATCGTAATTAGTGGTTAAAGCGCCGTAACTCCAAACAAATAATTTTGAACCTGTTTTTCCTTAGCTCTTGATAGAACTGGTAAATGCGAAGAAAACAAATACCGGAAGTGGACAAATTGTTTTTTTATACGACCACAAAAATTTTGTGGTCGTATATTGGTATGGTGTTGGCGTCGTCGGCTTCGGCGTCTGTGGACAGCATAACTTTGCTTCTAGTGGACGGATCATTATGAAATTTTAGTATGATGTATCTTGGCAAACGCGTAAACAGAGGTTTTAATTTTGAGTTGGTGGCCCTGCCCGTTTTAGAGAAAGGGGCCAAAAAGGGGTGAAATTGGGTGTTTTCACATTTTTGACTGTAGAATCTTTATTAAAAGTTGGATTTTGATGGGGTTTGTTTCAGTGTGCTCCTGAGGAAATTTCCAATATGGAATATGTCAAAGGATTTCACGTAGCATGTACCGCTCACGAGAT
This sequence comes from Modiolus philippinarum, assembly GCA_002080025.1. Taxonomy (NCBI): domain Eukaryota; kingdom Metazoa; phylum Mollusca; class Bivalvia; order Mytilida; family Modiolidae; genus Modiolus; species Modiolus philippinarum. Next base: position 15,974 of record MJUU01034722.1, read on the forward strand.
AAATGGGGCCCAACAGGGGCAAATCTCCAAAAAATTTTTTTTTAATTTTTAATGGATTCCTTGTGAAAAATTAATATGGCGCTCAGCTATTAGATTTTTGATAACTTGTTTCATTTCCCAGCTATGAGGGGCCGAACAGGGCCAAAATTGCAATTTGCAGATTATGTAGAATTTTTATTTTTCATCGGATTAAGATGGGATTTTTTTCTTTGGATTCCTCTTGATCTAAGCTTTTGGTAGTATGTCAATGGATTTGGCGTAGCTCTTACCGTTTTCGAGCTACAAGGGGTCAAAGGGGCCAATATTGCAATTTTTCTTAATATGTCAAATCTTTATTTTTCATCGGATTTCGATGGGATTTTTTTCTTTGGATTCCTCTTGATCTAAGCTTTCAGTAGTATTCAACGGATTTTGTGTAGCTTACCGTTTCCCAGCTACAAGGGGTCAAAGGGGCCAAAAATGCAATTTTTCTATATATGTCAAATCTCTATTTTTCATCGGATTTTGATGGGATTTTTTTCTTTGGATTCCTCTTGATCTAAGCTTTCAGTTATATCCAACGGATTTTGTGTAGGTCTTACCGTTTCCGAGCTACAAGGGGTCAAAGGGGCCAAAAATGCAATTTTTCTAAATATGTCAAATCTTTATTTTTCATCGGATTTTGATTGGATTTTTTTCTTTGGATTCCTCTTGATCTAAGCTTTCATGTGTATGCCAATGGATTTTTTGAAGGTCTTACCGTTTACGAGCTACAAGGGGTCAAAGGGGCCAAAAATGCAATTTTTCTTAATATGTCAAATCTTTATTTTTCATAGGATTTCGATGGGATTTTTTTCTTTGGATTCCTCTTGATCTAAGCTTTCAGGAGTATGTCAACGGATTTTGTGTAGTCTTACCATTTCCGAGCTACAAGGGGTCAAAGGGGCCAAAAATGCAATTTTTCTAAATATGTCAAATCTTTATTTTTCATTGGATTTTGATGGGATTTTTTTCTTTGGATTCCTCTTGATCTAAGCTTTCAGTAATATTGCAACAGATTTTGTGCAGTTCTTACCGTCTCCGAGCTACAAGGGGTCAAAGGGGCCAAAATTGCAACTTTTCTAAATATGTCATGGATTTTGATGGGGTTTGTTTCAGTGTGCTCCTGAGGAAATTTCCAATCTGGAGTATGCAACAGATTTCATGTAGCATGTACCGCTCACGAGATAAATGGGGCCCAACAGGGGCAAATCTCAAAAAAAATTTTTTTTTATTTTTAGTCCGATTTTGATGCAGTTTTTTTCAATGGATTCCTTGTGAAAATTTAATATGGCGCTCAGCTATTAGATTTTTTATAACTTGTTTCCTTTCCCAGCTATGAGGGGCTGAACAGGGCCAAGATTGCGAATTTGCAGATTATGTAGAATTTTTATTTTTCATCGGATGTCGTTTTTTTTCAATGGATTGCTTATGAAAAATTAACACAGCACTCTGCTATCAGATTTTTGATAACTTGTTTCCTTACCTAGCTATGAGGGGCCAAACAGCCAAATTGCTAATTTGCAGAATACCTAAAATTTTTATTTTTCATCGGATTTTAATGGTTTTTTTTTTTAGATTCCTCTTGATACAAGCTTTCTGTGGCATGCCAACGGATTTGGCGCAGCTCTTACCGTTTCTGAGCTATAAGGGTCAAAGGGTCCAAAACTGCAAATTTGCAGATTACCTAAAATTTTTATTTTTCATCGGATTTCAATGGGATTTTTTTCTTTGGGTTCCTTTTGATATAACATGTATAAGCTTTCAGTAGTATGACAACAGATTTAGCGTAGCTCTTACCGTTTCTGAGCTATAAGGGTTCTAAAGGGAGAAAAACTGCAAATTTGCAGATTACCTGAAATTTTTATTTTTCATCAGATTTTGATGGGATTTTTTCCTTGGATTCCTTTTCATATAAGCTTTCAGTAGTTTGTCAATGGATTTTGCGTAGCTCTTACAGTTTCTGAGCTATAAGGGGTCAGAGAGGAACCGTAAGGAGTCATAAGGGCTAATTTTCATTTTCCATAGCTTGTGTCCAGCTAATTACTGGGTCAATCTCCTTATTGTGTCCATGTAATTATTGTGTCAAGCTCTTTTGTATGTCCACACACACTTTCAATTACACCTGTTCAAATTTCAGTGGTCAACATGCTGCGGTCGTATCATGCTGTGCTCGGCGTAGCCCTTTATTTTAGTGATGTTAATTTATCTTTATTCTAAATTCTTTTGGAGATTAAAAGTTTAATTTCTCATTATTGAAGCAGATAACTATCTTTTTGCACCGTTATTTTCTTAAAATGCGAACATTCAATTTTTTTCGCTTGAGTACCTACTTACATGACTTAAGTCACTGCTGAATGTGACACTGCAAAATACTTTCCACTGTCAACTACATCTAGGGTGTGTTCATGAAGGTGGTATGATGACTGATGTTGTTGTGGGGCCCAAATATGTGGAAGACTGTGTATTTCTCAGGGTGAAAACACATCTTTTTCCCACTGTTCAAGGGCAGTTAAAGGTCTTCTTGTAATTTTGTTATATCGTTGATGTTCTATAATATATGATCAGTATGTTTAATGATATGTTGTTTTCGTGTATGAATTGTTATTGTATAATCATTTTTGTCAATTATATTGTCATTTGTCCCATTTAGGGCCCTTGACTGGTTAATAAATAACTTTGAACTTTGTTCTTGATGCGCCTATAGAGACAGTTGTCAAAAACGTGCATTAGATGTTGTAGCTTCTGAGGCATGTCATTTATATAGGCTAGATATAATAATGGACCCATTACTATCCCCTGTCGAACACTGAAAATGACAAACTAAAAAGGGTCAATTAAAATTTGATTTAATGTTTAAAATTAGCAAGTATTCTACTTTACAGGGAACCAATTTTTTCACAGTTACATGTGTAAATCTAAAAACTTTTTGTAGAAATTGCAAGTGGTTATATGGTACCTGTCAAGAATTGGTACTGTAGGGACTCAGATAGGTGAAGTAAGATTTCCAACATGTCCATGATTTCCAAAGAGGAAAATCTGTAAAACCACCAAGTAAGTGTAGGTGCCTTGAAACATTGACAAATGTGATTTTTATTTAAACTCTGGATGGTGTCTGCTTTTTGTGTGAAAGTCCAGCAGCCCTTAATTTTTACAAAAAATCTTACGACAAATTTAATCGTAAGTCAATATGAAATGTTAAAGACTTATGACTTATTTTTATCGTAAGATTTTTGTCTAGCCCGCGATGAAAGTCGCGGAAATTGAGACATATGCGTACAAAGTATGACGGCAATGGCGATGGCGGCGGTGACGGCGTAAACTTTCAAGTTAAGTTTTTGTGATTAGGTCACTTTCTCAGTAACTATAAGTGGTAGGTCAATAATGTTTGGTATATAGGTTGGTCTTGAGTAGTACATGACAGTCTGCTATATGGCCTTTTTCTGTGACCTCAGTTTCACAGTCCAATGAACATGTTAAGTTTTTGTGCTTAGTTTAGTTTCTCAGTAACTATAAGTGGTAGGTCAATGGTATTTGGTATGTAAGCTGGTCTTAGGTAGTACATGACAGTATGTCATATGGCTTTTGTCCTTGACCTCAATTTCACGGTCTAGTGAGCATGTTAAGTTTTTGTGATTAGGTCATTTTTCTCAGTAACTATAAGTGGTAGGTGAATGATATTTGGTATATAGGTTGGTTTTGAGTAGTACATGGGAGTCTGCTATATGGCTTTTGTCTGTGACCTCAATTTCACGGTCCAATGAACATGTTAAGTTTTTTGTGGTTAGTTTAGTTTCTCAGTAACGATAAGTGGTAGGTCAATGATATATGGTATGTAGGTTGGTTTTGGTAGTTCATGACAGTCTGTCATATGGCTTTTGTCCTTGACCTCAATTTCATGGTCTAGTGAGTATGTAAAGTTTTTGTGATTAGGTCATTTTCTCAGTAACTATAAGTGGTAGGTCAATGATATTCGGTTAATATGTTGGTCTTGCATTGTACATGACAGTCTGCTATATGGCTTTTGTCTGTGACCTCAATTTCATGGTCCAGTGATCTTGTTAAGTTTCCTAGTATCTATTAATGTAAGGTCAATAATATTTGGCATGTGGGTTTGTCTTAGATGGAAGATGACAGCCTGCTATTTGGCTTTAGCCCTTGACCTCATTTTCATGGTCTCGTGAACATGTTCGGTTTTACAGTATCTATCAGTGGTAGGTCATTAATATTTGGAATTTTGGTTTTGGGTGATATGTTACAGTCTGCTATATTGCTTTTGTCAGTTAATCTAATTTCACAGTCTACTGAACATGTTAAGTTTTCTGATTTAGGCAGTTTGAGTTTTCACATCAATTTTGCGATCAAGCAGAGATGGGCGAGACATTAATTTGGGTCCACACTTGATTGTGAAAAGGGGTGCAGTACTGTAACCACTTATGCAGCCACTGTGGCCTTGCCATTTTGATTGTACTCTTATTAGTGCAAGGTAGAAATGCACTAGAGCAAGTGTGCAATTTATTTGACACAATCAGACTTTAACGACCTGGTATCCTAAAAGATGTGATGTAGCCATTGATGACAAGGAGCAGTCAGCAGATGGATATCTTTTGCACCAGTTGATTCAGCATGCATCTGATTTTTTCATTTATTATTTCTTATACACTGATCTTATATTTACTGGCTTGAAACAGGTTGAAGCAGACAAAATAGCGTAATAGCAGAAGCCTGATGGGATAATTTCATATTTTAGACTTTTCCGTATTTTCTCAGACAGTTATTGCGATACACATAAAATAATACCCCAGTATTGTTTGGTGATGAACCAAAAATTCTCCTTTGTTGAAAGATGAACTGAAGCTTTACAACTAAACAATACCTATTGTAGAAGTGTGAATCTGCTTTGGGTCATTCTATTGTCAATCGACTCTTGATTAAATTACCTATGGAAAAAATTTCCTTCCTTGGTCAAGAATTTTGTTGCAACTTATTCTAATGTCATTTAATGATTGCTCAATAATGACTTAATGATGAAATATAAAAGACTTGACCATTTGGGAAATAATTTCACCATTAAGTCATTATTGAGCAATCATTAAATGACATTAGAATAAGTTGCAACAAAATTCTTGACCAAGGAAGGAAATTTTTTCCATTGGTAATTTAATCAAGAGTCGATTGACAATAGAATGCCCTAAAGCAGATTCACACTTCTACAATAGGTATTGTTTAGATGTAAAGCTTCAGTTCATCTTTCAACAAAGGAGAATTTTTGGTTCATCACCTGACAATACTAGGGTATTATTCTATGTGTATCGCAATAATATCATTTTGAAAACACAAACATCATAACCTTAAGATTTGACCTGTCTGTACAATCCCATGTCTGATAAATGGTACACTTACTAAAGACTATTCCCATATCTAGAAATTATGAAATTAAAATACGTTAGAACTTTTCATTTAGTTATACATGTTGTCCCACACTATGTCCCATTATCATATTGAATTTTTTGGTTTTAATACTGGGGAAGTACTTATATTCGGGATATCAATTTTCTTGGTTTTTATAAACATCACTATTTTGTTGGTACTTAAATTTATGATTTTGAATTCTGTGCATTATAATTGTAGGGAAAAATGCATTTCGTTGGCAACTTAATTTTGCGGTTTTTGCTAACCAAAAAATCCACAAAAATTGGAACCTGACAAACAATAATACTTTCACAGTAGTCTATGCCAAAAACTTTTTCATTTACTAGCCATGAGGAGCTTGTTAGGTCCTGTGTGGTACTAGCTTAATTTCACTAGCCCTATTAGAAGATATTCAAAAGGTACATCTCTAACTTGCCAACTGGGCTATTAGCTTCAATTTTTTACTAGCCCAAGACTGTTTATACTAGTCTTGGGCATATGGCTGGTGGCTATGGGAATAGACTGCTTAAATCAATCCTTTTTCAATTTTCTAACAAAATATAACATTTTTCTGGAATCATATTAATTTTCAAATTGAGCAGTGAACCCCCTTTATTTAGACTTATAGATACTTCAGTTATATCAGTTCTGATTCACCCAAAGTTCAACTCTTCATGGTATTCAACACACAGTAACCACTGTGACTTCAGATGAACAAAAAGAGTAGATGTTGCTGTTTTAATGTGAGATTTTGGTTTGTTTACTTTTTTGATCTTTATTTTGTTAACTTTATAATTATGCATAAGCATGATAAGTAATGCATTGTTCAACTTGTTTATTTAGGTAATGGCTGGAGAAAAAAAGGGAGATGAATTGAACTAATTCAAATACAGAAGCTACTGACAGCTATTATATATACCTTGAGGTAATAAATAATGTAAATTGTAGTTTATTGTGTTACTTCATAAAGGAGATTTTGATCCCAGATGCCTAAATTTTTATGTGGAGTTTGATTTATCATGACTCCATACTAGTTGCATTTTTCACGTTAATAAAATCATCACATTAAATTTTGAATTTACAGTACCTTATTCATAACAAAGAAACCTAGTATTTATCTAATAATTGTTGTGTGAGTCTACCTCTGTGAGTTACACATAAACTTTAAGTTTGGTTGCGGTCCCTTGATTTTTAAATGAGTAATGGGTCTTGACCTAGGAAATTTTAGTAAAATATCAGTTTTCCACATTTTTTTCTGAACCATCGCCTGTATTGATCTTTATATTTGCTATATGAGTCTACCTTAATGATATACAGATGAAGAAAGAGTTAAGTTCTGGTCAAAGGATTTTTGACAGAGTTATGGGCCTTTTACTCAGAAAACTTTTTTACTACTGGTATTTAAGCTGGTGTAACAAAGCCTTGCTCTACTGATAGGGGACTTGGTATTGCCTTGTAATATGATCCACACTTGTTCTATTTGAAAGTTCAATTAAGATATCTTCATCATTTACATGTCACACAATGTTACACCATAGATGTCTACAGGAATTCATATAGGAAAAAAGAAAGGTTATGGAGTGAATGTACATATGACAAAAATGCACACGATATACATTTTCATCAAATAAAAGTGGAAATTGATATCCCCGCAACAGATGTGAAAAGCTCTTCCTCCGTCAGATTATCAACTCTGCCATGCTGTTGTTTCCATTTGAATGTACCACACCCTACTCATTGTGAATTCATCCATAAATGGTGGTTTACAGTGGCAGATGACCCATGAAACATTAATGCATGCTACCTCGTCTTCCATGGGTAAATGTCAATTTTTGTTATGCAAAAATTGTAACTTGTGACAAAACGTCATAAAATACCTGATGCTACAATGACCAGAACATACAAATGGCTACAGCTCAGCTCATGCAGTATAGGTTTCCAGACATTTCTGTTTATATTTTACGGATGGAATACTGGTACTTACATTCGATCAAAATTTAAAAGCGAGTTATCTTTCATTTCTGGAAGAAATTCTACATTTTTTTCTCTCGTTTCGCTACACTCAACTCAAGAAAAAACAGAATTTCTTGCACTTGTGAAAGAATATTCTGATCTTGAATTTAATCTTATGCTAGAACCTATTAGTCTTTTATCTATTTTACATCCTTTCATCATATATTGGCATATATTTTGAGATAAACCTCGCCTTCTAGCATGGCAGAGATGATAATTTGACAAAGGATGAGCTTGATGCACCTCTGTTTTGGAGATTGCATATGGATACAATGACATACATTTGAACACATGCAGATGTCTATGGAGTTACTTTGTGTTTATGATGAAGAAAAACAATCTCTTCAACTCTCAATGCTGTTTTTGCTGTAAGTCTATCTTGGCAATACACCAGGAAAGTTCTCTATATACCAGTAACATGTTAGTAATTATGTTAGAGACTCATTCAAAGAACTTCTCTGAAACTTCTTGTCCATGTAGAATATGATTTTTTGGTGTTCCTCTTCAAAACATTGTCCCACAGTTCCACACCTCATTCACTATAGCACCAGGGGGTGAAAGTTTAATATTTGGCCCTAGGGAAAACACTTTATTCGATCTTCTTTGAATCTCAAAATAATATGGCTCTCAGCTTTTAGATTTTTGGTAACTTGTTTCCTTTCCCAGCTTTGAGGGGGCCGAATGGGGCCAAAATTGCGAATTTGCAGATTATGTAGAATTTTTTTATTTTTCATCGGATTTTGATGGGATTTTTTTCTTTGGATTCCTCTTGATCTAAGCTTTCAGCAGCAAGTCAACGGATTTGGCATTACTCTTACAGTTTCCAAGCTACAAGGTGTCAAAGGGGCCAAAATTGTAATTTTTCTAAATATGTCAAATCTTTATTTTTCATCAGATTTCCATGGAATTTTTTTCTTTGGATTTCTATGGATGTAAAGTTTAAGTTGAAAGTAACATATTTTGCATAGCTCTTACGTTTTTTTTTTCAATAAATGATCAAAAGGGTTGATTTTTATGCCCCCGCGATGAAAAGTCGGGGGGCATATTGTTTTACCTTTATCCGTCTGTCCGTTCTTCCGTTCGTTCGTTCGTTCGTTCGTCCGTCCGTCCGTCTGTCCGTATGAATGAAAAACACAACTATTCATGTTTTTTAGAAAGTTTGCAAACAAATTCCAACTACTTCAAAGGAATATAACTTACATAAGTAGATGTGCACACTTATATCCTTTGGAATATTCAAAATGGCCACGGTTACCATGGAAACTGTAAAAAAAGGCAGGAAAATTCAAAGTGCTTCAAATTTGATGAAACTTTACAAGAAGGATGTCCAGCACCCATAGAAATGATTTTGGGTCTCAGATTTTCAAAATGGCTGCCATTGCTATGGAAACTGGAAAAAAGCGGGAAAATTCAAAGTGCCTCAAAATAGATGAAACTTTACAGGAAGATTGCCTAGCACCCATAGAATTGATTTTCCGGCTCAGAACTTCCCTTTTATATAATTTGGAAAAAGGGAGGCATATCATTGTGTCCATACTTGTACTGTACCGTGTCAACACCTGTATTGTGTCAACACACGCTTAAATTTGCACTTGCCATATTGATTCAGGGTTCAATGAGCGGGGGCATAATTGGTTGCCATTCGGTGACAGCTCTAGTTTTCCTAGTTTGTTTCCAGCTAATAACTGTGTCAAGCTTCTTTATTCGATCTTCTTTGAATCTCAAAATAAAAATTTGATCTAATCTTATCGCCACAATGGTGCTTAGATGGTCTTCTTCAAAAGAGATATCTAGCTGGTTCTTTTCTCATCTATGATGGATATCAGCAGTGTATTCCATTCCTGTTTAAAGGTGGTTAATACAACCACCTTTATTTTCAAAACAACCACCTTTCAACAGAGGCAGGTGGTTGTATTTATACATGTAAAGTACAGCCACAGACTTACCATAAATTACTGTGATAGACATATCCCTCTGAATTTTTGAAGGAATATATCTTTTTTCCTTATTGATCTATCCACATGATCTCTTTTGCATGTCAAGTGGTAGATTGCACCACTTGAAATGCAAAAGAAAGCATGTTGATAGTTCAAACATTAAATAAGATATGCTCATTTCACTCTTGGGAGTGATACATATATCACAGTAATTTATTACACAAGTCTCTGGCTGTACTGTATTACGTTTGGGATAATTTCAACTGATATAAATGCCAAAGCCTTGTTATTGTTGAAAATAACCACCTTTTTGAAATCGAAAATGCAAAACATTGGGTATCTGTGCAGAACATGATTTCGACGTAAGATCCTGTGGACAACACATTCAAAGATTTTCTTCTCAGATGCTATTAGTCCAATTGGACCTTACTCAGTTACAATGCTAGACAAGTTTCTTTAAAAACAAATAGGGCAGGTCCTCACCTCATCCAAGATGGCTACTAGGAGGGAACATGGTTTAAAATTGGACCCTATAGAAAACTCATGTAAAAGTCTTCTTTGAATTTACTTATTCAGTTAGAACCAAATTTATTCAACAATGGTCATAGATGGTTAAAAAAAATCTTGCAACTCTGCATTTTTCAAAGATGACTGCCAACAAGGAATTAATTTAAAAATTGGACCCTGTAGAAAACAGAGATGTTCTGTTGTCTAAAATTAGAACCAAACATAGTCACAATGGTCTTTAGATAGGTAAGGTATCCAGCTGGTCCATACTTATTTCAAAAAAGTCGCCAGATTGGAATATTATATGTTATTCGGGAATCCTCTCAGGGGATACGGGTTCATATTCCCTTTCTGTGTTTTATATCCCTTGAGCCATCAGGCAAAGGGGATATATAGGGCACAGACAGAGAATATGAACCTATATTACATATGGTAGAGGTTCCTATTTATTTCATTGGATGAAACAGTCTCGTGATTTAAAGAGTAATTAGTGTATTTCCAGCTTTGTTTCTATTTATAGGTATATTGATGTCATGTTTCTATTTTTAATTATATTGACGTTACATATTGACGCTATGCTTCCATTTTTACCAAAGTAATGTTATGTTTCTATTTAATACATATACTTACGCTACAGTACTTAATTTAGATCCGGTTGGACGTTAAAATTTATGTTTTTCACAAAGAAAGCTCTTATAAAAATATTGAAAAATATCGAATACGCTTTTCACATAAAAATGATTAAGGGGCAGTCATGATATTAAGACATGTTTGGCAGAATAACCACTGAAATCAGTAAAAATCCATTAAGCAGTTTTCACATGGTATTTATGCACACTTCACGTAAACAATAAAAAATTTGCTTGTTTTTTTTTTTTTGTTTATTTCCTAATAAGGGATGTCTCGGCATATATATACGGTGTGCAGATCAATTTCCGCCTTCAAATATACAGAGCTTCTATTTTGATTGTTAATTTCCGGCTTATTCCCAAAATCTGCCCCCACATAAATGCAATGAGAAGCCATGAAAACTACATATGTAATATAGCAATGATGGACTTTTTACTCTGTCAATATGTTAAATATGGACCTGTTAGGAATATATTGACCTCGTACTTTGTCCTCGGTCAATATAAACCTAACAGGTCCATATTTAACATATTGACTTCGTAA
>MJUU01034722.1:42794-58807 GCA_002080025.1 Modiolus philippinarum
TCTCTCAAAACAATTAAAGCAAATTATACTAAATGTAGAGAAGGTCCTTTACAAAAATTACTCATTTCAATAGGATCAGACAATACACACGGGTGCTAATTTAGAACATACCTAAACACCCTACCCATTGGTAAAAAACATGATCATGTTTGGTCATGCATGGCATAGAAGCGTTTTGTCAGGTGAGCGATACAGGCTCAGTCTCTGAGCCTCTAGTTTAAAGCCTACCACGAATGTGGAAGGGGCATATAGATTTACTAAGATTCACAAACAATTGGGGATCCATGACATACATTTAACGCTTGAGTGACTTATGTTCAAGTCCATTTCTCAACAACTACCAATATACCACAACGACTTTTCATCAAATTAATTGCCTTGATGAGTACTACCTAAATCATTGACGATTAAATGGCTTTGAACGATATTTTACGCTTGAGTGACTTTTGTTAAATTTTGCGTTTAAGTCTATTTTTCAACAACATACTATCACAATGATGTTGCACTAAATTAATCACCTTGATGAGTACTATCCATATCGGGGACAATTAGGTGTCACTGACCTACATTTTATTGAAGAGTGACTTTTGTAAAAATTTAAGTTTTAAGTCAGTTTCTCTACAACTACACAACATATCATTATGATGAATGGATTTCCTTCGAGGTTTCTTCCATGGATGAAGACACATATCTCCCCTCTTTGTACTGGGTACCAAAATTACATAAATGCCCAGACAAATAACGATACATTGCTGGATCTGCCAAATGTTCTACAAACTTGACACGAATAACGTGATATATATCCTAGCTAAAAAGAGAATATGTATCCGTTTAGTTACCTTTGAACAGGAGGCTAGTATTTTTTGTAAATTTCGATAACGAAACTTGCTCTACTTGAATTTCGACAAAAAATGAAAAAATAATGTAGAATTTTCTAAATATGTAATATATTTATCATTTTTTTCACGATATTTAACCTGTATGCCATGCTCATGATCATATCACTGACTTGAATATCTATTGGTAAATTCAATTTGAAAATTTATCCGGTTCTTGGTCAAACCCATGATTACCCAGCATCCTTTCTCTGAATCGTGTCTTCTCCGTAATTGTTAGTAATACAAATTATAATAATCTGTATCATATATTTCGTCACTTCCGATCCAAAATGGCGATACCCATAACTGTACTACGGTCAACTTTTAACTACAAATATCTCCCTTAATAAAAAAGGTACACCACTGTAATTTTGCATGAAGCATTTTCGATATAAAGTGAACCGAATTATGTAAAAAGTAAAAATTTGCGGACTTTCACTTTAAAGAGGGCCTTCAAAAATACTGTGATACTTGCTTTTCAAGAAGCGGTGTAAATGAAATGTGGATTTTGAAAAACTCAAAAGATCTACTTGACATCTTAAACTTTAGATCATTGTCCCACTGTAACAGCATTAAAACTTTCGACTTCTCCACACTTTACAATAGCAACTAAAATCTCGGCTGAAAGGTTTAATTTATAGATATTCCTCATGAGGAACTGTGAACGATGATACATTGTTGTAGGTAGAGAACAAGCCTACTTTGTGAAAAATGACTCCGAATCGGAGAAAAAATTTACAGAGGAAGAAGTGATTAAAAGAGTTTTTGATCGACAATATGTTTATCCAGTTTGGATGACTTGTTTTCCAGCAGACTATCAGAATTTCTATGGGTACAAACAGTGCACATCTCCTAGCCGATCTATTTCTGCACTCTTATGAAGCTGAATTCATCGAAGGGCTTCATTAGAATGAAGGTAAAAACTGGCCCAATCCTTCAATTTAAGCTTCCGTTATATAGATGATATTTTGTCACTAAACAACCCTCGCTTTGGTGATTTTCTTCATCTGATCTATCCAAAAGATCTCGAAATTAAAGATACCACAGACACTTTCACACCGGCCTCATTCCTTGACCTTTATCTTGAAATTGACAACAGGGGTAGACTTCAAACTAAGCTGTACGACACGCGATGACTTCATTTTCCAATAGTCAACTTCCCTTTTCTTTGTAGCAACATCCCAACAGCGCTGGCATACGGAGTTTATATCTCCCCGCTCATTTACTATTCAAGAGCCTGTGTTCGATGCAGTGACTTCCTTGATACCGCCCGGTTCCTCGCAAATAGCCTACTTAAAACAAGGGTATATTACCCAAAATTTGAGGTCATCCCTCCAGAAGTTTTACGGTCGACATCATCATCTTGTGGACCTTTATGGGATATCTTTTTCCCCGATGACACCAGACCTTTCTTGTTGTTTCCTTTACCGGATTTGACTTTACTACCAGATTTGACATGTTAAACACGGTGGGCGTCTTATAAGAAGCAGGAGATGCTTACTCTACCGGTGTACCTGATCTCACCCATGGTTTTATTAGGTCCGTCTAGTTCATCTTTGTGTGTGTGTCTTCATTTTTAGCTCACCTGGCCCAAAGGTTCAGTGTGAGCTATTGCTATTACTTGGCGACCGTCCGTCGTTCGTCCGTTAACTTTTCATCTTCTCCTCTGAAACCACTGAAGCAAATTCAACCAAACATTACAGAAATGATGTACTAAAGGTCCTTAACAAAAATTGCTCATTTCGTTCCGATCCGATAAAAACCATGGCCGACAGCACGGAACTTTGGTTTAACATTAGACCCACTTAGGTTTAACATTGGACCCTATGAGAAAAATCACGTTTTCATCTTCTCCTCTGAAACCACTGAAGCAAATTCAACCAAAATTTGCAAGAATGATGTACTAAAGGTCCCTAAGAACGATTGCTCATTTGTTCGGATCCGATAAAAAAACATATGGCCACCAGCACAGAACATATTTTAACATTGAACCCTATGGGAAAATGACATTTCATCTTGATTGAAACCGCTGAAGCAAATTCAACCAAACTCTACAGGAATGATGTACTTAAGGTACTTAACAAAGATTGCTAATTTCGTTCCGATCCGATAAAAAACATAGCCGCTAGCACAGAACATAGTTTAACATTGAACCCTACAGGAAAAAAACAACATTTTCATCTTCTCCTCTAAAATCACTGAAGCAAATTCAACCAAACTTTACAGGAATAATGTACTAAAGGTTCTTAACTAAGATTGCTCATCCTGTTCTGATCCAATAATAAACATGGCCGCCAGCACAGAACATCGTTTAACATTGGACACTATGGGAAAAACACAGTTTTTTCTTCTCCTCTGAAACCACTGAAGCAAATTCAATCAAACTTTACAGGAATGATGTATGGAAGGTCATTTACAACGCTTGCTCATTTTGTTCCGATGCTATTGAAACCTAAAGGAAATCGCATTTTCATCTTCTATTTTTTAAACATATTTTATTATCAAATACATATAATGATACATAGGATTAGAGACAAGTTACACAACTTACGAGGTCTTCTCCTTTACAAATGACAAAATACAAAACATACAGTATATTACAAATAGAAAATATCTTTTTAAGTCAAGTATGATAAGATAGAAAAAATAGCATATAATTATATGGATCCAAATTGTGAAAACTTCCGCCGCCAACAACCCTCCCACAACACCTGGATACTTAGACATATCTTGTATTTTTGCACTAAGAAAATTAAGGCACAGTTTTTTTCGTGTGTTAAAACTGGATTTCCGAAAAGAATATGATTTATATTTTCATCTTCTCCTCTGAAATAATGTCATTAAAAATGGTTTTCGGTGCTTAACTGCTGAATACTTTTATGGATTTAAATGAAACTTGCAGAAATAAAACGTTGCAGATCTTAAAGACACCTATTTATTGTTTGCCAAGTAGGTCAAAGTTCCAAGTAACATATTCTGATAGAAAGTAGAAAATCGGCCCAAAATTTGTTTTCGAAGATAAAGATATTGAAACTTCCGTTACAAATTGGTTGCTTGAGCATCTACTGATATGCTTTAATGCATTAGAATGAAACCGAGATGAACCCTAGATAGATGAAAGTGTTATAGGTAAGGAAGGCTCCTATTGATTTTGGGCTCAGTAGGTCAAGGGTCAACGTCCAAAATACTTACAGAAATTAATACTTTGGTCCAAAAATGTTTCCCCGAGCGCAACTTCAAAATTGTTTAATGGATATAAATTAGATTTAAACGGAGGACAGCATTAAAGGTAATGAAAACCCTTAATTTTGGGCCCAGAATGTCAAAGTCTAAAATCATAAATATTTATTAACGGATGACAGCATTTGTAAGGACACTTTGTAATTTTATGTTTTTTTATGACCCCGCATGAATGGTTAAAGTAACATTGACATTGCAGTGCTTGACACCTATCAATGAATTCCCCTCAAACCAGTGCTAAGACCATCTTGAACTCACTATGAGATATGAACAAAGTTCATTGTCGAAGTCCTCGTGGTAGATTTATGATTCAAGATTAAGAACAACAATATAATCGTCTCTTTTTCCATTGCTTCGTTTTAACATGTATTTATAGAGACCTTGTCCTGTTTATATTTACTCAATATCCCTTTCTTGCTTATTATAGAAATTAAAATTTCGACCTGAAATAGTTTTTAGGAGCGCACAACTTCAGAATTTAGAATCATTTTGGCTAGAATGAAACTTTCACAGACAAAGTATTAAAGGTAAGATTTTTTTTTCAATTTTGGTTCAGTAGGTCAAATTGGTTTACAGGGCATACTCCAAGAATGGTTTACAAATAGAAAATATTTTTTTTAAGTCAAGTATGATAAGATAGAAAAAATAATAGCATATAATTATATGGATCCAAATTGTGAAAACTGCCGCCGCCAACAACCCGCCCACAACACCTGGATATAACGTTTAGTACTTAGACAAATCTTCTAGTATCTACAATGTATTTAAGCACTAAGAAAATCAAGGCACAGTTTTGTTCGTGTGTTAAAACTGGATTTCCGAAAAGAATCTGATTTATATTTTCATCATCTCCTCTGAAACCACTGAAGCAAATGCAGCCAAACTTTACAGGAATGATGTACTTAAGGCCCTTAAGAAAGATTGCTGATATTGTCCCAATCTGATAAAAGAAACATGGCCGCCAGCACGAAACATAGTTTTACATTGGACCCTTTGGGAAAATCACATTTTCATCTTATCCCCTGAAACCACTAAAGCAAATTCAGAAAACTAATTTACGGGAATGATGTACTTGAGTTTCTTAACAAAGATTGGCCATTTAGTTCTGATAAGATAAAAGAACATTGCCGCCAGCATAGAACTTCGTTGGAACATTGGACCCTATGGGAAAACAACATTTTCATCTTTCCTCTGAAGCTGAAGCAAATTCATCCAAACTTTACCGTGAGGAATGATGTATTAAAGGTCCCTTGCAAATATTGCTCATTTTGTTCCGACCCGATAACAAACATGGCCACTAGCATGAAACATAGTTTAACATTGGACAATCACAATTTCATTTTCTCCTCAAAAGCCACTGAAGCAAATTTAACCAAACTTTACAGGAATGATGTATTCAAGGTGCTTTAAAAAATTTGCCCATTTCGTTTCGTTTTGACAAAAACATGGCAGCCGACGCGGAACATAGTAGTACATTGGCGCCTATGAGAAAATTATCCTTTTCATCATCTTCTCTAAAACTATTCAAGCAAACTGTATTGGAATGATGTATACACAATTAAAACATTTAGCACAGTCCTTTAATTTCACCTTCCGCTACATAGACGATGCACTTTCTCTTAGCAATCCTAAATTTAGGGAATATTTACCTTGAAATTAAAGAGACAACTTATACACCTACTTCAGCTTTGTACCTAGATCTTTTGTTGTATATTGACAAAGATGGGCGTTTGAAGTCTAAGCTATACTACAAGCGTGATATGATTTAATTTCCCAATTGTGAACTTTCCTTTTCTTAGCAGCAATATACCTAACTCTCCAGCCTATGGAATGTACATTTCATAGTTGACACTTTACTGTCGAGCGTGTAGTTTGTACAGTAATTTTTGAACAGAGCGAAAACCCTGTCCCAAAAGCTGCTGAGTCAGGGATTTGTTCAACCTATCTTAATTTCATCCCTCGTTAAATTCTAAGGCATTTTCAGAAATGACGTGTCAGTGTTCCAAATTGAAAGTGGGCATTTTCAGCTGGATTCACGTCTTCCCGGATTTGACTTCCGATTTTGACATTTTCTTAGATTAACTTACTTACAGTCTGACGGGTGCTGTTAGTAGAGCAGGACATGCTTACCCTTCCGGACACATGATGTCACTTTCAGTTTCATGGGAGCTGACACTGTGAGTGCCTTTGTTATGAATTTCTGTGCTTTGTATCTGTCTTACGTCATTGTTTTCTGTGTCTAGCGTCATTGTTTTCTGTATCTAGGTTTTGCCATGTGTTTAGCCTTTGAGTTTTGAAAATTCAACTCCTTGGTTCTGATCTGTACTGATGAGACATAATTTATGTAACCTCGGTACTTTGTTATTTGTTCCTTCGGTATTTTATTGCCGTTGTATAGAAGTTCATTTGCAAAGATTACTCATTTCAAAGTATCATACAAAAAACACGGGTGCAAATGAAGAATATAGCTAAACATAAGACTTCATTGGTGAAAAGCATTATTTTTGGTTATGGTTGGCATAGACGCATTTTGTCGGGTGAGGGATACAAGCCCAGTCTCTGAGCCTCTAGTTCTTTCTGCGCTGTACTCGTGTTGTGTCTCTGTTGCTTTGTTGTTTCCGATGTTGCAATTGTCCTTGGATTATTCGTTTTGGATTGACGGTTTGGTTCTCAATTAATTTATCATCAGATTGAGAGCTACCCAGTTCATGGACCATTATTTTGGCTTTGACCTACATTTTACACTTGAATGACTTTGTTTAACTACACATTATATTACGTTTTTTTTCCTATAATTTTTTTAAGCTTTACATATATTATTCAACAACATCCGACTACATTAAACCCTAGGTAGCCCAGGGATAAGCATACCTACATTGATGTTTAATCAAATAAATCACCATGGTGAATACTGCAAATTTCTTAGACAAGTTTATGACCTGACCTCTATTTCATGCTACAGTGACTTTAGATGGAGATTCATATTAAGGTTCATTACTCAACAAATACTTAATGAGCAATCATCTGTAATATTTATTAAACAGTCATCTGTAACAGTAATTCTTGATCCCCTTTAGTAACCGTGAACTAATTTTATGCCTGGTTGGCTTTGGTTTTATATTGTGATAAATTTGTCGGCGTTGCATCTGTGTCTTATAGACACAATGTCCATTTTTTCCATTTTTTTACCATTAATATCCGGATGTTTACATTGTACCATATTATTTTTGGCTAGTCGCTGTAAGGTGGGACTTTAAAGTAAGTGAGAACCGAACAGTAAATCTTATGAAAAATAAATTTTCCCCTCAACCAATTGCAACACCAATGTGAATCAGACTCTTTGGCTCTGGTGAAGACGTAATTAAGAATTGAGACATGTTATTTGCCTATAAGAAAACAACCACATTTTCAAAATTTCTCAATTATTAGAGCGTGGTATTGAATTTAAGAGTTATTCATTAAGACCATACATAGAGAATACAGAGTATTTTTGTATCTAGATTTGTAAACAGTGCTAATATTTGTGTGTGTTTTTTCTTTATTTGTTGTTGTTTTTTCCTTTCGTTTGTTTTTGTTTTATTTTTTTTTTTTGCAAATTACCAAGCCCATAAATGAATAATTTCCTTGACAAAAACTACAGACAGACGATGGCTAATATTGTGATGTTTTTCGAGATGTATACGCTATATTTATCACACCTTTGATGAATATGTTGTTGAGTCAATATGAAATGTGAAATAAGAGGTGTTATAAGCAAATCAGTATATACTAGTATATAATTCTTTGATAGTCTTAAAATTTCTCTGATATTTTTTAGCTTTTGAATTTCTCAGATTATTTTAGTCCTTGAGCTTCTCTGATAATTTTGAGAAGATCCAGGGTCAGGTAAGATTTTGGTAGCAACAACGAAAAGATAGGGAGTAAATTCATATGAAACAAAGGCATGGAACACAGTTTTTATTTTTTCTCTTCTTGGTAGTCATGCCTTCAAATCCCTTTTCACACATTGAACCCAATTAAAGATGGGACAATTGTTTTGGAAGTATAAATAAAATGGCAGTTAATTGACTAAAATAGTCTTCGAGGTATTGACATAAAGACGTAGAGGCAGTTAACTATTTATGGCTTGATATGTTCTAGTAATTTGGGTACGTTACCATGCAGTGCCAGCTAATTGGCAATATCTAAAGTATTGTGCATGGTGATAATTATTTGCATTTTAACTCCTTGGACATGCATTTTATTTTAACAGTATACAATATAAAACTTGTATATCGGTCTTGTATGTTACTGAGCAACGCATACAGATATTCTAATGTTATTTTTAAAGTATACACTATATTTGTCAAAGCCTTGATAAATATACTATTTTGGTGTTATGAAAAACAAAAAAAACCTGAAGAGTCTTAGAATTTACCAAACTAAATTCAGTACAATCGGAGAATAATGGCAGAAAACTTTTATGGATTTAAGTAAAACTTGCACGGACGAAAGAATTAAAGACGAGATTTTAGGCTCAGAAGGCCAAAGGTCGTCGTCACAAATACTAAACGAACTTAGCAAATCGGCACAAAAATCGGTTTCACAGGTACAGATATTGGAAATGCAGTAAAAGAATTGGTTTCCAGAGTATATAGTCAGAATGCCTATATGGATTAGAATGAACCCTAGATAGATGTATGTATTATAGGTAAGAAAGACTCTATTGATGTTGGGCTCAGTAAAAGAAATGAAAATTTCGGGAAACAGTTCTAGACAGCATTGAAGACAGGAAAATATCTCTTAAATTTTTTTGGGTCAGTATGTAACAGATGAAGTAAAAGAGGTAAAAAAACATTTTGTTTTCAGTAGGTCAATGGTCAACACTTGCAGTCCTAAAATTTGCTGACAGGGTATACATTAAGAATAGTTTATGCTCTTATAAATATGTTATCAATATGTCATTGAAATGAAAGATGTGATTAACAAACCAATTATAGAAATGTACTGGGATAATCTTTGAATTTTTCAAACTTCAGATGAATATTAAAAATGGCAGATGCTTCTTAAGAATTTCTAAGATATTGCTCATTGCTTTAACTATTGATAAGAAATAGCAGAACCACTTTGGGTCTTGCAAAAAACTGCTCACAAATGTTAATGGTAACAGTAATATTATTTCTGGAATCAAATTGGGGAAGCGGGGGTACATAATAGAGTATGCTCACAAGTCTTATAGTTCTGTCCGATATTCTTAGGAAATATCGGAAACGAATATCAGAGCAAAAAGAAGTAAAGGGGATATTCCAAAATTAAAATTCTAAAAACACTGCAATTCATCTTCAACACAAATTCAGACAGACCAAAATCAAAATTTACAATGCAATTCATCTTCAACACAAATTCAGACAGACCAAAATCAAAATTTACACTGCAATTCATCTTCAGCACGAATTCAGACAGAAAGACAAAAAAAATTAACAAAAATGAACAAGAACGCCACAAGGGTCAAAGAGCACTTGTGAATGTACATGGTCGGGCATCATTTGGTATCATGCTATCACGTATGTATTGCTTTCCTCTGTTTATTGGCTTTTTTTGTTTTTGTTTGTTTGATTGTTTGTTTTTGTGTTTGTATTTGTTTTTGTAATTTTTTGGTTGTTTATTTGTTTGTTTGTTTATGTGTTGGTTTGTTTATTTTTTTATTTTTGTGTTTGTATTTATTTTGTTTTCAATTTGTTAATTTGTTATTTGTGTTTGTTTTGCTGTGTTTTGCTTTGTTCTTGTTTTTTAAAGGGCTATTATTTTTGGTTTAGTAATACTCCTGGTATATGAATTCGAATTTTTGTGAAGCCTTTTGTTAACTTAACGCTGTACAGTGAATTCAATCATCAAAATTTTGACGTTCAGTTTGTGTATTAAAATATCTTTTACTAAGGAATTTTACTGACCTTTCAATCATGGACTATATATTTTTCAAGACGTATAACCCAATAAAGATTGAACAACCCTATTTAAATTATTTGTAGCCTAATAAGATACATTTGAAAGATAATCGCGATTTCGGATGACAAATATAGTCTCATTTGGTTGCTGTTGATTTATCTAGTTGAAAGAGTTCAATATGACATCTTTTCTTTTGACAGATGCAAAAGTAGGGGGAGCCAAAGGGAATTCTTGCCAATAAAATAGCTGAGTAAAGTTTACTTCCTTAAAGATAAAAAAATAGCTCTTGATTTTTTGGGCAGTATGTCAAAGTCTAATCATAAATTCTTACAGAAATAAAAAATTCGACCCAAAAATTGTTTTCGGAGCACTTCTTATGAATGACTTAACGGACTAAAAGAAAACTTGCAAACATTAAGTATAAAAGGTAAGGAATTTTTCATTTTGTGTTCAGTAGGTCAAAGGTCAGCGTCAAAATATTTCACGAAAGGATACGGGGTAAATGAACATGAGACCATAACGCATATGTTAAAAAGCTTGCAGGAATAAAAAAAATAATCGGTTCTTCAATTGTTTTACAGGGCATGCTCTTATAAAATGGTTTATGCAGTGATGAATATGTTTTTGAAATGTTATGAAATAAAAGATGTGATAAACAAACCAATTATACAAATGTACTGGGATAGCCTTTGAATTACACAAACTACAGATGGAAATTAAGAATGGCAGATGCTTCTCAAGACTATCTTAGATATTGCTGATTGTATTTATTTATCAAAACAATTTATAAAATATAGCAGAATCACTTTGGGTCTTGTAAAAATTGCTCACCGATATAACAGGTATAGTAATATAGTAATATTATTTCTGAATCAAGTTCGGGGAGTGGGGGCTAGTTTTGTCCGATAATTTTGGAATACATCGGCAAACGAATACCCAGGCAAAAAGGAGTACAGGGGAAATTCTAACATCAAAATTATAAAACGCTTCTACTAATGACAGCCATTTTTATTGGAAATATGTGGTATTATTTGTTTCCTCTATTTTCTGGGTTGTTTTTAGTTTTGTTTGTTTGTTGGTTTTTGTGTTTGTATTTGTTTTGTTTTGGTTTGTTTATTTGTTTGCTTGTTTATTTTCACTTTGTGTTTGTATTTGTTTTGTTTTCAATTTGTTAATTTATTTGTTTGTTTGTGTTAGTTTTGTTTAGTTTTGCTTTGTTCTTGT
The DNA here is from genome assembly GCA_002080025.1 of Modiolus philippinarum. Lineage (NCBI taxonomy): Eukaryota > Metazoa > Mollusca > Bivalvia > Mytilida > Modiolidae > Modiolus > Modiolus philippinarum. The sequence goes on from MJUU01034722.1 coordinate 54,062, forward strand.
TTTTTGAAGGTGCTATTATTTGTGGTTCAGCTATACCCCTGATACATGAATTTGAACTACTCTTTTGAAATATTTGTAGCCTGATATGATACATTTGAAGGATAATCAAAAGTATATATAGGGCGATTTCGGGTGACAACTATAGTCTAATTGGGTTGCTGTTGATTTATCTAGTGGAAAGAATTCAATATGACGTCTTTTCGTGACGGAATATGCAAAGAACTGCCAAAGCAAGGAGTGCCAAAGGGAATTCTTGCCGATAGAATAGCTGTCTATAGTTTACTTGATTAAAGGTAAGAAAATATCTCTTGGTTTTTGGGGGCAGTATGTCAAAGTCTAGTTATAAATCCTTACAGAAATTAAAAATTCGGCCAAAAAATTGTTTTTGGAGCACAACTTCAGAACGACTTTATGGTAGTGTTTGAAGGTTAGAGAAGTTACACGTATCACGGATTTTACTTGCTTTTGTCTCAGGGTTAGAAAATGGCATTTACACATCAACCACTGACCAGATCATTCAAAAACATACATGCCTCACTGACTGTGTGACGGGTGCTGTTAACAGAGCAAGACATGCTAACCCTTCCGGAGCACCTGATGTCACTCTCAGTTTCACAAGATTCACACTGTGGGTGCCTTGTTTTTGAATGTGATGTTTTCTGTGCTTTGTATGTGTTTAACGTTATTGTTTTCTGTGTTTAACGTCATTGGTCTCCGTGTCCTCGTTTAGGCCATGTCTTTGGACTTCGATTTTTTTCAAAATGCCACTCCTTTGTTCCTTTTGTATTCTACTGTCGTTGTTTTATGGATTTAAGGAAAACTTTCACAGATGAAGTATAAGAGGTAAGGATCTTTTTTAATTTTGGGTTCAGAAGGTCAAAGTTTAGCGTCAAAAAGCTTGCAGAAATAACAAAAAATAATCGGTTCTTAAATTGGTTTACAGGACATTCTCTAAGAATGGTTTATGATGTGATAGATTTGTTATTGAAAAGTTATGAAATAAAACGTGTGATAAACAAATCAATTATACAACTGTACTGGGATAGTCTTTAAATTTCGCAAAATACAGATGAATATTAAGAATGGCAGATGTTTCTTAAGACTTCCTAAGTTACTCCTGATTGCATTTATTTTTTAAAACAATTTATGAAAAATAGCAAAATAACTTTGGGTCTTGTAAAAACTGCTCACCGGTATTACTGGTAATAGTAATATAATTTCTGGAATCAAACTGGGTCAGCGGGGGTATAAGTTTTAGTCACAGTGCTTCTAGTTTTCTCCGATGAATTTTGGATACCTTATCAAACGAATACCCAAGCAAATAGGAGTAAAGGGGAAAAGTGTTATAAGAACACTGCAATTCATATTCAAGACGATTTAGACAGCATTTAAACAAAACAAATAAACAAAATGAACTAGAACGTCATCAAGCTTAAGCAAGAACACTTGTAATTGTTAATTGTCAGGCACGATTTTGTATCATTTGCAGCACGACTAAACGCCTAATCTTTAAAATAGGACGAAAGAAATAAGAAGAAAATTTATATGGACTATGTTATTTTTTAACGCTTTAAAATCTCAATACTAAAATAAAATGTTTTACGTATTCTCATCACAAAAAAAATAGAACAGTTCTTAAAATCTGGCCTTGATAAAACAGAGTAAATGGTAAAAATATCCTTTGTTCTAACTGCTGAGATTGCTGAGACAATCCGAATCTGATCACCCCTGTTTGAATAAGAGAGCTGGGATGTAATTGGATTTATCAATCAAATGACAATTGTAATTGATAAAAAAAAACTGCAAGGTCTTTATGTTAAGTAATTGAAATTACTTTCATTGATAAAATTGTTGCAGCTTGTTAAAATCAGGTGCGTTTCTACTTATGACAGCATTTTTTTTTATTTGAAGTATACATGTATTATTATTGGTTTCCTATGTTCATTTTGTTTGTTTGGTTTTTTTTTTTGGTTTATTACTATTATTTTTTGTTTTGTCTTTATAGTGTCTTTATACTTTCTTTTTTGTTTTGTTTTGTTTTTTATTTGTTTGTTTGCTTGCTTGTTTGTTTTGAAGTTTTTTAGGATGGGCGGGTGGCGGTGGCTCTTATTTGCATTTCATTCATACTCCAGGTACATGAATTGAATTTTTGTTTGTTTGTAGCTTTTTGTTATCTTAGCATTGTACAGTAAATACAATTATCAAAATTTTGGCGTTCTCATTGTGCATTAAAATGTATTTTACAAAATAATTTTATTGACTTTATTTTATCAAGCACCTTATATTTTTTCAAGATGTCTAACTCAATAAAAATTCAACTACTCCTTTTAGATTATTTGTGGCCTGATATGATACATTTGAAAGATAATAAGTATACATAGGACGATTTGGGGGATAATTATAGTCTAATCTGTTTGCTGTTCATTTATGTTGGAAATTACCATGATGCCTTCCAGCTCATTTTCTTACATAGAACTAAATTAACTATGGGAAAAATTGATAAATGACAATTTATTGTTAAAAATATTTTTAAAGGCATTGATGTTAAGACGCAGAGACAGTTAACCATAATTTTACAAAATATCAAATTGGCGTTCATGTTCTCTTAAATTAGATACGTTACCATTTCTTTCAAAGAAGTTTGCATGTTGATAATATTTGCATTTTAACTCCTGGGACATGAATTTTATTTCTGACGCTATATAAAATTTGAATATCACCAATATTCAACAATTGCGTTGTTGGACAATTAGCAAGGGGCTAGGGCCGTCTTGAACTTGCTGTGAGGTATTAGTAAAGCTCATTGTTGAAAGCGTCATAGTAACTTCAAGATGAAGAAAAACAATAGAAGAGATGTTCCATTGCTTAGTATTACCATGTATTTGTATAGACTTTGTCTCATTTGCATTTACTTCATATCCCTTCATTGTTAATACTACTCTTAACACGTACATTAATGAGCAACGCCTACAGATATTCTTATGTTTGCCAAGGTGTGAACACTATAATTAATTTTTAGCTTTGATAAATATGTTATTGACATGTTATGAATCAAAGGTGTGATATACAAACCAATACAAATGTACTTGAATAGTCTTTTAATTTACCAAACTAATGTCGTTAAAAAAATGATTTTCGGTGCTTAACTGCAGAATACTTTTATGGATTTAAATGAAACCTGCAGAGATAAAGCGTTGCAGATGTTAAAAGACACCTATTGATTGTTTGCCAAGTAGGCCAAAGTTCCAAGTAACAATTTCTGATAGAAAGTAGAAAATCGGCCCAATAATTTGTTTTCGCAGATACAGATATTGAAACTTCCGTTACAAATTGGTTTCTTGAGCATCTAGTGATATGAGAATGAAACCGAGATGAACCCTAGATAGATGGAAGTGTTATAGGTCAGGAAGGCTCCTATTGATTTTGGGCTCAGTAGGTCAAGGGTCAACGCCCAAAATACTTACAGAAATTAATATTTTGGTCCAAAAAATGTTTTTCCCGAGCATACCTTCAACATTGTTTAATGGATATAAATTACATTTAAACGGAGGACAGCATTAAAGGTAATAAAAACCCTTAATTTTGGGCCCAGAATGTCAAAGTCTAAAATCATAAATATTTATTAACGGATGACAGCAATTGTAAGAACACTGTAGTTTTATGTTTGTTGATGTCCCCGCATGCATGGTTAAAGTAACATTTACATTCCAGTGCTTGACATCTGGCAATGAATTCCCCTCAAACCAGTGCTAAGACCGTCTTGAACTCACTATGAGGTATGAACAAAGTTCATTGTCGAAGGCATCATGGTAGATTTAAGATTCAAGATTAAGAACAACAATATAATCGTCTCGTTTCCATTCTTTGTTTTAACATGTACTGTGAAAGTACTTTTATTCGTGGACATCAATTTTCGTGGTTTTAATAAATATCATTGTTTCGTGGGTACTTAAATTCGTGGTCTCAAATTCCATACATTATAACTCAATGGAAAAATTGCATTTCGCTGGATACTTAATTTCGTTGTTTAAGCGAACCACGAAATCCACGAAAATTGGAACCCCACGAATAATTGTACTTTCACAGTATTTAAAGAGGCCTTGTCCCATTTATATTTACTCAATATCCCTTCCTGGCTTATTACAGAAATTAAAATTTCGACCTGAAATAGTTTTTAGGAGCACAACTTCAGAATTTAGAATCATTTAGATTAGAATGTAACTTTCACATACAAAGTATTAGAGGTAAGATTTTTTTTTCAATTTGGGTTCAGTAGGTCAAATTGGTTTACAGGCATACTCCAAGAATGGTTTATGCAGTGATAAATATGTTATTGAAATGTTATGAAATAAAAGGTGTGATAAACAAACCAATTATACAACTGTACTGGGATAGTCTTTGAATTTCACAAATTCAGATGAATATTAAGAATGGCAGATGTTTCTTAAGACTTTTTTAGAAATTGCTGATTGTTTATTATTGTTTTGCAAAACGATTTATAAAAGATAGCAGAATCATTTTGAGTCTTGCAAAAACTGCTCAATGATATAACTGGTAATAGTAATATTACTTCTAGAATCAAATTGGAGAAGCGGGGGCTAAATATAGAATTTTGGTACCAGTGTTTCTAGTTTTGTTCGATAATCTTGGGATACATCGGGAAACAATAAAAGCAAAACGGAGTAAAGGGTAAATTCCAAAATCAAAATTCTAAAAACACTGCAATTCTTATTGAAATATTGAATA
>MJUU01034722.1:76781-91378 GCA_002080025.1 Modiolus philippinarum
TGTACCTTGTTATTCATTAGCACTGGACCGATGCCTCTGTTGGTGGACTGTTATTTCCTGAGGGTATTCACCAACCCAGTAGTCGGTACTTCGGTGTACCTTGTTATTCATTAGCACTGGACCGATGCCTCTATTGGTGGACTGTTATTTCCTGAGGGTATTCACCAACCCAGTAGTCAGTACTTCGGTGCTGACCCGAAAACCGATTGTATTGAAACTTGAAATATTTAAATTTTGCAAAATTTTGTTTAAAACTAAGAAGTATCTCCCTCATGCATAGCTCTGTCCATAGCTTAAATTTGGCTTTTCAATTTTGAAACTTTTGATAATTTGTTCTCTATCAGCTTTAAGGGAGTACGAGCCTCAGATTTCAGAAGCATTCTATATCCTCAGGTTTTATCCATTCAAACAGTGCTAAATTTTTTTGCACATGGATAACATTTTCTTGGTCATAAGTCACTTTAAAATACATAAAATAGACTGTGTGTAAAATTTAATCAACTTCCAATTATAATTTCATGTATTTAAAGGCCTATAAACATCTTATGCAAATTGAAGGAAAACTCTAGAGAGATCTGTTTCCCGCCAAAATTTTGACGTCTTATATCTAAAAAATTTCTACATGGATTTTCAAAATTGTTTGCTCAAGTTGTTCCATTAGATGTGCTCTTCAAGACAAATGGTCAGAATTTTAATTCTAATTACAAAATTTTTGAGACTCGTACTCCCTTAACATGTTTTTCGGTTAATGTTTTGGTTTGATCTGCACTGAAGAGACACAAGTTTTCGAAATAAATTAATTAACAGTAACTTCGGTATTCTGTTATTCATAATCATTAACTTTTTACACATGTATTGATTTACTAACTACAGAGTTGTTAAAGTACATCTTTACAAACACTGGCAATCTATTAAAGTGTGTCTGACAGTTAATAATTATTGCAAATTACACCTGGTTATCTATTAAATAAAACGCCCTAGTAATCAAGTTATTAAGAAACCAAATAACCATGACTTCAAAGGTTCCGAACAATGTTCTATATTAACAATGGAAGGATATCGAGTAAATGAACATGAGACAAAATCTCTACAAATAAACAATGAAAAGATATGGAGTAATACACATGAAACAAAGTCTCTACAAATACATGATTCAACTAAGCAATGGAACAACGCTTCTATCGTTGTTCTTCATCTTGAAGTCACAACGAGGCCCGGGTTCAACAATGAGCTATGCTCATACCTTATAGTAAGTTCAAGACAGCCCTAAGCATCGGTTTGAGTGAAATTCATTGCTACATGTCGAGCAACGCTACATCCATGTACCTTCTCTTTTGTTCATGAATGCAGAGTTGTCAGCAAACGTTAAATTAACTGGCAAAGTGTTCATGTAACTGCTGTCACATCCGTTGTCCGACAAAAAGACTCCTAAAACATTAATGGTATTGAAACAACCACAGGACAATCATGCGTGATTAAAATCAGTGATGCACGAATAGCATTAATGCTAAATTGAACACTGAATATGAATAAACATTGTACATATGGAATATTCAAAATAGCACAATTCTTTTATCTTTGAGTTTTATGTTTAATATGATGATTTATATGTTGTATTGGGTATTTCTCCCTATGTCTGGCAACGGATGACAGTGTTTGTAAAAGTACTCTGTAAGCTATTTATGTTAGTTGACGATCAAAATATGACATAGACATAGCGTTGTTCGATATCTAGCAGGTAAAATCCTGTTAAACCATTGCTTGGGCCGTCTTGTATTTACTATGAGAATGAGCGTTTGCTCTTTCTTGAAAACCTCATGGTGACTTCAAGATAAAGAACAACAAATTATAGCGTTATTTGTTAAATATTACGATATATCTGTCATAGAGAATTTTATTCTGTCATCGGACTGTACACAAGTAATTTTAAAGCACGGTTTAAAAGAAATATCATCTGCCCATTGTTAACTTTTTTCTGGTCTTTTGTATAGTTTACTTTTGACAAATTCTGTCCCTTTGCATGACTCTCCCCCATCGCCGATTTCATCAGAAGTTATTAGCAGAGAGAAGGAGTCCATGATCATGTATTAAAAACAGGTATTTCAGACATTTCGATCTTCAATGTTTTACATATTACCCCCCCCCTCAAAAAAAAGGGTGAAGAATCAATATAATGACGGATATAAATAACAAAATACCGAAGTTTAACTGACATTGAAACACCAATCAAAACAACTCTTTACAAATTTATAAAATTTCCAATAAAGAAAATTTTATAATGTACTTGGGAAGTTATCACAACAAAAATATTGATAAATGGAAAATATTCTATTCAACCGGGAAAATTTTAACATTGCTTTTTTTAAATCTATGCAAACTTATGATGTTCATTAAATATGTCTAATATTAAATTAAACAATGGAAATTCAACTCAAATAAGAAATAGAACATCCATCATATTGTGCAATGTTTGTAATTATCAACATTCATCATGGAGATATCTGTAACAAAGAAATAGTATTTTGCGTTTTGTTTTATGAAAAAAGAAAGAAAATGGGGTAAATGTCAAGGAGACAACATCCCATATCCAGGTTAAAACGACCCAAAACAAAGCATCTAGGGGTTTTGTTTTGTTTTTCGATTTTTTGTTTTTGTTTTTTGTTTTGTTTTGTTTTTGATTTTGTGACATTGACGTATTTGGACTGACTATTCGGTTTTCACTTGCAGATAGTGGTGTAACGACACACCAGTATATCGATATTTCGCGGTATTTTTCAACAAACTCGGTACACCGGTAAGGATTCCAGCGTATCGATATGTAACATTTTCTGATTTCTGTTTACATTTCAGAATTTGTACGACCGAAATGCATGAACTTATCTGATTTTGGTATAAAAGAGTAAGACAGAGGACAAACAGATTTAAAAAAACGTAATTGAATAAAAAAATCGGAAGACGATACTTGTCGATACGTATCACGATGCGCTTGCATTGTATCGATATATGATAATACATATACAGTATTTTATTGACGATACTCATCCCTAGTTGCAGACGGTCATTTCAAAAATAACGGAACACCGTTGTTACAGTTCAGGTGTTCGCAGGTGATGAATTTCGTTTTATGGAATTTTTTGAAATTCTGTGTTGAAACATAACTGGTTTATTTTTTTTTAAATAAAGAATACAATTTGAGGTCAGTGTGCATTTATGGGCAAAATTTGAAATTAGAAATTCAGGGAGATAGGAAAAATGACTGTATGTAAAAAGGGAGAAAACAGGAAATGTCTACAATGGCCGAAAATCACAATCACATGACACAATCTGCCAGGGAACCGCACAGGAAAAACACAAACAAGACAAAAGACAAACGTAATTATACAGGCAAGATAACAGTAAACACCTACAATGGCCGAACAATACAATCACAAGCCACAAACCACAAGAGAACTGGACTACAAAAAAAAACCACAAAATAGATAAATCATAAATAACTATAGGAACTCGGGATAGCCGGACTCGGTACCGGCTCTAGCAAAAGCTAGCGGTAGGGTTTAACCGGTTTATGGGTACCCAGACCTCCCCTTTATCTATCCCGTTTCCCTACAGTATAATAAACATACGAATAAAATTCAATACAGGTAGACTACTAACTCTATGACCACTATCTTGAAAAGAAAGGAATGTGACAAAACGTAATTAGGAAGAAGGGTCAAAGAGTGCTCGCCGCTAAACTGCCGGCTAGCTCAAGGAGCCTAGTCTGCTGGTAAAACACTGTCGCACTACAAAAGAAAAATCAAACTCTAAACTTGCCGAAGGGATTGGTAAAGAGTCGTCATGTATTTCAGTAGACATCGGCAGTATCAGTGAGAGGCCAGTATATGTGTAAAATCTTCAGGTCACTTGAATCCAAAGCCAATTTAACGTATTTGTTTAAAAAACCCCGTGGATATCCACTTTTACGTAAAGAATTTAAGTTACGTCCAAGTTTCTCTGGATTGTTTATAAGTTTCTGGCATTTTTAACAACATTTCCATAAAATTAGGGATGAGAAATGCCCGTTGCAAGTCACGTCATATTTAGATATCAAATGTTCACATCTTCTTTAAAACTCTTTAAACGTATTTAATAATTTATGAAATATATAACCTTGTTGTAAAAGTTTAGATGTGAGAGTAAGGTTACGCTAATTAAATTCGTCAAGGGTAGTACAAACGCGTGCGAATTGTACCAGCTGAGATATGTACACCCCGTAGGATGGAGCTAGAGGAACGTCGCCGTCAAGGAATGGAAAATTATTAATAGAAAAATCAAAATCATCCCTTTTATTATAAATTTTAGTTTTTATTTCACCAGAGTAAATGATCATACTTAGATCCAGAAAAGGGCAGTATTGGTATTTAGAATCATTATTTGCTTTATTAGTTTAAGTTCTTGTGGGTAAATGATGTCTACATAATCTAAAAACTGGGGATTGTCAATAGTTAGGATATCGTCAATGTACTTGGTGTTATCATTAAAAATTGAAATAAGTTTATCACTGTTCGGTAAAGTTCAATTTTATAGTTTTTTTTCTGAAATCCCGTTCGTGACAGAACAGAAAAAGATCTGCAATCAAAGGTGCACAATTAGTATCCATGGGGGTTCCAATGACCTGTTTATAAACAATAGTACTAAAACGAACCTAAATGTCTAGCAAGAGATTGAGTAACTTAATCATATCATCACATGTCCAGGAGCAATGGTTGTTGTAAGTAATATTGGAAAAGAATCTCTGCTTTCTGTTACAGCAAATGAAGTGATGACCAGAAAATTTAAAAGACCATTTAATAAGTTGTCACAATTTGGATTTAATCAATTAATGTTGAAGTGTAGTATAACGTGTAGAAAAATCATAAATGTCAATAGATGAAACTGGTCTTTTTTATAGATTGTAATTCATTTAAAACTTCAAGGGAATTTTTTCACTCCAAAAGTAATTTACACCAGAGTTTTGATATGTTTTTCACAATATTTCATTACTAACTCCTTTATACAAGTAAGTGCACTGGTTAAATTGATGGACAATTATGTAACAGAACAATTACTCAAAGTTGAAATAAAACGATGTTTGTAGGGATTTTTGTGATTTTTGTGAAGTTTAGGAATCCAGTACATAGTAGTAGGTAAGATGTTATCCTTAATTGTAAATTTGAGCGCTTCTGTATCTTTGTAATGTTGTTTGGTGAGTGTATTCTCGTCATAATTTGTACGTTTAAAAGTGCTTGATTTTGCCAATTCTTTTTATTGGACATTGATATAGTATTTCTTTCAAATAAAGGCAACATTGGTTGAAGCTTTGTCGACAGGTGCAAACACATACCAAGTTAGCAAACACAGGAACTCGGGACAACCGGAATTGGAAACGGCACGAGTAAAAGTGAGCGGTAGGGTAAAACCGGTTTATGGGTACCCAACCTCCATTTTATCTGTTCCGTTTCGCTATAGTTTAATAAACATACGAATAAAATCCAATACAGGTAGACTACTAACTCCATGACCACTTTCATGAAAGGAGAGAAAATGACAATACGTAATTTTCAAAAATGGGTCAAGGGTTGCTCGTCGCTAAACTGCCGGGTAGCTCAAGGAGCCTAGTCTGCAAGTAAAACACTGTCTCACTACGGAAGAAAAATCAAACTCAAAACTTCCCCGAAGGGTTTGGTCAAGAATCATAGTAAATTTCAGTAGATATCGGCAGTATATCTTAGAGTCCAGGTTGTTTGTAAAATTATCCGATCAGTAGATCTTAAGGCTTATTTTATGGATGCAAGTAGAACATCTTGTCGATATCCCCTATTACGTAAAGAATGTAAGTTACGTCCCAGCTTTTCTGGCTCTTTAATAAGTTTTTTGCATTTTTTTAACAAAATTTCCGTAAACACGAGGATTACAAATGCCCATAGTAATAAGCTGATTGCGAAAAACGCCAGATATAGATATAAAATGTTCATATTTATTTATTTATTATAACACTTCTTAAAAGTATTCAACAACTTATAAAATCTGTAACCCTGTTGTAAAAGTTTAGCTTTGATAGTAAGGTTACGTTCATTAAAATCGTCAAGAGTAGAACAAATCTGTGCGAATCGTAATAGTTGAGAAATACACACCCCGTAGGATGGAGCTAGAGGAATGAAGGGATAACGTATAACTCATATCTTTGAATTTGCATGGTTTTTTAATCATAATAGTGCTTTCATTAAAAAAAATAAAAATTAGAGACCACCATTGAAATAAGCGAGACAAATTTTAAAACGTTTTTTTCCTACAGTGATATCTATACGAAATATTTTATCAGATTATCTCCCTTGTACAATTAATTTTAATTAAAAAAGGAAAGAAATAAAAATAACTAACAGAACATAACATCTAAAAGGAAAAGACAAACTTCTCAGGACATGGCTATGTAAGAAAGTTTCGCTCTTTCGTTTCAACTAATTTTACTTATAGTTCGATCATTTTTGCAAGTTTTCAAATAAACTCGGTTTTCATGCCAGCAAAAAGTTTTGACTTTACTGGGTTTCTGAATTCCCTTGGAGAATACAGTGCATAAATCACATTTTGTCAGTGCAGATAAAAATCAAAACAGGTAGAAGTAACTAAATACCGAAGTTACTTTAAAAGATAAACAATTAAAAAAAACACATGGAGAAAATATAGCCAAAAGAAACTACAGGTGAAACAAAATCAGCTTAAAGCAAAGGTTTGAACGAAAAAGATGTATTAGAAATAATAAATTTTCCGGACAGTACCGATCTTCTGAACTACTACGCAGGTGATACGTCCATGGAAAATATGTTACAAAATGAAGATAACAATAAAAGAACTTCAAAAAAGAATCCTGATGCTTCGTTCTTGTATCTATAATCATGATTGGAAAGATTACCTTTATTAACGGCTAGTTAGTGATATCGTTATTGGTACAATAAAAAAGATAATGGTATTCATCGCTAGCAAGATTTATTGCAAACTCTTCCATGGGTATTGTTTATACTTGTTCTAATATCTAAATATACCACACAGTGTAAGTAAATGGTTTTCAAGTCTAAAATCATTCAATCTTCCTTTAAGTGCACCTGATGGCTCTCCCAGTTTTCATTGGGAGTTTACACTGTCAGTGCTTTGGTTTTCCCTGTTGTCTTGTACATCACACTGTTAAACCATGGATTATAATTAGTTTAGGTCAAAAGTTAGACTTGACATTAACCAATCAGCTACCGAACAGATCTTTCAACAACTACCAGTGTGACGGGCGTCACATATGGAGCAGGTCATGCTGACCGTTCCGGAGCACCTAATGACACTCCTGTCTTTAGGAGTTCACACTGTTAGTGCTTTATTTTTCGTGGCGCGTGTATTGTATTCTGCTGGCGCTTTTATTATGTTCTGTTTGTTAAGTCTTCGTAATTTACGTTCTGTATGTGATCCTTATATTTCCATGTATTCTGGATTTATGATTTAAGGATGTTTTCGTTATTCATTTGGAAGTCATTTCAAGCATACAGTAAAAATAATTCAATATAAGAGGCATTATTGATCTTACTGGACAATTTTTGAATATATTGATAAAAGAACAAATTTTGATTAATTTTTTAAATTATCATATACATATACTGTAAATAAATGTTTTTGACTAATACCAATATCATTTGAATATTTGAATATTTTTAAACGTCATCTATTTAGGATTACGTGTTTGATGTATCAAACTTAGCAAGAGAGGAAAGCAAATGACACGTTATATACTTAAGAATGACAACAATGAAATTATCTGAAAGTGTAACCAAAGGCCTTGATAAATCCTAATTGATACATAGTAAATTCACTAGACAGTAATATTAATAAATCCTGATACTAAGTAAGATGTTCAATTCGCGTTAAGGAATGAAAAATGAAGGAAACCCTTTATTTTTAAGCAATTAAATAATTTACAGATTCGATCATTAATTCTATTTGAAGACCACAAACAGAGATTTCATAGTATTAACAAAAGCGTTTGTCGAAGCTTTGTGAACTTTGCATTCTATCCAGCATAGAACAATGCATAGTATCAGGTGTTTGCCAAACCTTTTTTGTTATGATAATTTTCAGGTATTTGTCATAGCTTTTTTTTTTATCAATATTCCATCTATGATAAGAAAATGTGGTGTAAGCGTTTGTTTAAACAGAACTTAATTTAAGTAAAAGAAAAAAAAACGTCTTGTTTTAATTTGTAATAAACTAAAGCATGGCCCTTGGAATTAATAGGAGAAACAAACATTTGGTTTGAATCTATTTGTTTGAATTTCACATTAAAGTAAATCTTGGTATATCTGTATATGTATGATAATTTAACGTCCTTCTGTTTGTTTATTTATAACGATTCTAACTCAAAATACTAATCTACAAACAGGGAAAAAGCAGCTGAAAACCACCGGAAAAATATTGTCGTCTGCAATGGCCCTGACTTGGTACAGGCATTTCAAAAGAAATGGTGGTTCAAACTGGGTTTTGCGTGCGTCTACCAGTCCCGTACGATAGCAAATTCACAGCAATTGCTATTGAAAGGTTGTAGACAGTTTCAAAGTATTTAGTAAAAAGAATCTCGAATCACAGTTCGCACCGAAACTACCATTTTCCACAAGTCACTGATATCTATTGAGGGGCTTTTTATGCCGCGCCTACTATAGTAGGAAGCAAATAGTGTTCTGGTCTGTCCATCCGTCCTCATCTTCGCTCTAGCTAAGAGTTACGATCGGATGCGGATCTTAACCCTTGGGTAGCGAAGATGATCCGTCCTTGCCAAGTTAGGTTTACCCTCTGGTTGAAGATTTTTCTGTGAAGGATGTATATGCTATTTTCATGAAATTTGATATAAACACACATTTAGGTTACCGTAATCGTAATAAAAATGTTTCCTTACATCCAACTTCATGCTTCACTGATCATGGCAAAAAGGGTGTTTTGAAGTTTACCCTAAGGTTGAATATTTTTTGGTATGTGAAGGATGTTTGCTATTATCATGAAAAAATTCATTTTTCACAAATTGACTCAGTCCTGTTGCTAGCTGAATTTTACTGTTGTTACTATTGTGTTTTTTTTTATTTATCACATTGGCTATAGGGGGAAGGTTTGGGCCCAATAAAACTAGTTTAACCCCGCCGCTGCAGATTTGCGCCTCTCCTAAGTCAGGAATTTATTATGCCTTTGTGTGTCTGGTCTTTTTTCTAGTTAGTTTACTTTATGTCTATAGGAGTCTAGNATGATGTTTATTTCGCTGAACTTGATTACTCTTTATTCAGGGGCCGACTCGGACCTGCCGTTGGGTGTGGGGTTTTCTCACCGTTCATTGAAGATCTTATGGTGGCTTTGAGTTGTTATTACTCCCCTTTGGGTCGTTGTCTCTTTGACACATTCCCCGTTTCCCTTCTTTTTTTCTATACAGGAAACACCTACAATGGCCGAAAAATATAGTCACATGCCACAAAATAACAAGGAACTGCACAAGAAGAACCACTGCAAAGGCAAAAACCCACAATAGAATTACAAAAGACAAACTGTAAACAACGATAGGAACTCGGAACAGCCGGACTTGGTACCGGCACTAGCGAAAGCCAGCGGTAGGATTAAACCGGTTTATTGGTACCCAAACCTCCCCTTTCTCTGTCCCGTTTCCCTATAGTATAATAAACAAACGAATAAAACCCAAAACAGGTAGACTACTGACTCCATGACCACAATCTTGAAAAGAAAAAAAAGGGGGGGGGCAAAACTTAATTTTGAAAGATGGGTCAAGGAGTGCTCACCGCTTAATATATATGAATCTTTAAATAAATACACATTAGGGTATAATTAAACAAAAATCATCATATAAAATGTTTCCATGCTACCAACTTTATGTTTATGGAAAAGGGAGATAGTATGAGATTTTACCTCAGGTTAAAGTTTTTTTCTATGAAGGATGTATGCTATTAGTATGAAACTTTAAATAAATGCACATTAGAATATAAGTAAACAAAAACAAAAACAAAATAAATATTTATCCATGCCACAAAATTCCTGCTTCACTGATCACCGAAAGAAGGGTGAAAGTTTGAGGTTTATCCACAGGTTTAAGTTTCTTATGTTCTCATCTTAAGTTTCTGATGAAGGATGTATGCTATTACCATCGAACTCCCGTTAGGTTAAATACCCAACACTGTATATTAAAACAAAAGTCATAATAAAAATATATCCTTGTGACGAACTTCATGCTTTACCGATCACGAAATATAGCATATTTCAAAATTGTTCCGAGGCGGTATTGTTTCCGTTAGACACATATTCTTGTTTAATGATCGTATGATGCGGAATGTTTTGAAGCATCGATTAATAAGGCGGTCAGGAAGATAACTTTGCCTATTGAGAAAGTTTTCATAATATGTGCTAACTCTCTCGTACCGAATCAACTGTGAAACATATATTCCGTAAGCAAGAGAAAATGAAAGATTAATGTCCATGTTAAGGAAATTGATAATTTAGAAATTATAATATTCCCTTTTGTCGTAGACTTTAGTACTGGGCTGTCCAATTTTGTCAAAATCGAGAATTAAGTAGCAAGATGTAGATCTAGTGGTTTCTGTCGTTTCCCTTTTATCTGTAGTTCTGGGGGATATATCAATAGGATCCATTAAGCAAAAGATGTGTTATTAATCGAAAGAACAACATAAATAAATCTTAAAGTGAGATTGAAGGAAATGCAAATGTAACATCTTTTTTATGATCTTTTACGATTTCCTGAAGAAATTCGGTCTAAGAATATAGAAACAAGTCTTCAAGTAGAGGAGCACAATTAATACCCATTGATATAATAACTAGCTGTTTATATATAGCACCTCCAAATACACACAAAGTTATTGTTAAGAAATCATTCTGTCATCTCAAGTATAAGAATGTGCCGACAAATAATGATAGTTAAAATCCAAGAGGTTTCCATAATATTAGAATGTTTCTGTTGTTTCTTGCACAATAGAGTTATGTGAACACAACTTCACATAAAAACTTTAGCTTTGTCCTGGTGTTACAACTCTCGTCAAATATTTTGTTACCTGGAATAAACAGAGAACCACAGTCTTTTTCAGGGTCGCTTTGGTAGGCAGCATCATTACCATTTAACTGTGCACTGGTTCCAAGTGTTACAAGATCTATTTCCTCTCCTGTCATCCATTTTGTTCCTTTTAAACCGATCCATATGTTAAAATTGCCTGTAGATAATTAATAGATATAAAACTTACATCATTTTTTATACGATAGTCAAACGAGATTGATTTGTTCATTTTGTTTTTCAGGTTCGAAGTTAATTTTTACTGAAGTATTGGCCTTGATAAAACCGTTAAAGTTAAGCTATATAAATGTGCAGTTATCTATGGCTACATCTGATATATATTTTGAGGGGGAAAAATCAATATAGAAAATGAAATAAAGGGGACAAAATGAAACACATACAATGGCTGAAAATTATAATTACATGTCATGATCTGCAAAGGAACTACACAGGAAAAATACAAATTAGACAAAAGACAAACGTAAACAACGATAGGAACTATATAAACACTTTAAAACGTTAAGGGTGAATGAAAGGATATGGAGTAAATACACATGAGACAAAGTCACTACAAATATATGGTAAAGCAAACAAAGGAACAACGCTTTTGTTGATGTTTTTCATCTTGAAGTAACCATGAGGCTTTCAGCAATTTCATTGTAAGATATGTCATAATTTCCGAAACTTTTGTCCTAAATAAAACGAAAAAAACGACTTAAGAAGCGATAAATGTTCAATACCCTTTTTAAGTTAAAAACGATTGCGAAAACGCCTTGTCAGTTAAGTGTTTTCGACGGCCCAGCATCAACGAATAACCGAAACCTATATTTAGCGTTGTTTGGCATTTAATTCAACTCTAATCGTTGCTTGCTAATGTCTTGAGTCCAATTGGAAGTATATAAGCAAAGCTCGTGATTGAAAGCCCAATATTGACTTCAAGATGAAGCACAATAATTAAAACATTAGTCAATTACTTGGATTTATCATGTTTTTGTAGAGACTATGTCTCATATTCTCTTACCTAGCTTAAAGCTCTTTTCAAGTTAAATTGCCTCACTGATTTATAAATCTCGTCATAAAAAAAAAAAAAAAAAAAAAAAAAAAAAAAAAGCTGTTTATCTTTTATTGCTTTAATGATTTTCATGTCAATATTACATTTTTAAACTTAAGTCAGAATCGACTTTATTTTCGCTGAATTTTATTTGTATTGTAGGATAGTCTGTCAATGGTTTTCGCAAAAATATTTAGGAAGTCAATGATTTCATTTTATGCTACATGTTCGAAATACCCTGAGAAATCTTTTACTACTTTTTCCACTTTACTTTACAGCAATTATCATTTAGTTTGTGGTTGGCTGACCAATTCTTCGACTTTTACTGAAGTTATATCTGATACTTTGATCCTATTTTTCAAATACTATATACGATAGATATCATCTATTCGTTTTAGGTTCTCAACTGTCAAGAAAATGAGCGATGGTTTTGTTTAAATACTTATGTTTGTTTTAAGGGAATTAAATTTAATTAAGGTACTAATTCAGCTTCTACTCTGTCTAAGGAAGAGATAAATGTTAGATTATTACGGCACTCTAACAGCATTAAAACTTTTGACGTCTCTACCATTGATACTGCCACTGAAAGATTCAATTCATAGATGTTTTTCCCGTAAGAGCGGTGAACGAAGATTCAAATATATTGTTAAAGAAAGGCATACTTTGTGAAATTCGACTCCGAATCACGGAAATAATATTCTTAAGAAAACGTAATTAAAATGTTTGAGATTCTGATAAAGAATACATTTGTCCAGTTTTGAGGACCAATTTTTCAACTGACTATCGAAAGGAGATGCTTACTGTACCGGTGCACATGGTCTAACCCATGTTTTTTTCTTCAGTCCGCGTTGTTCATCTTTGAATGTGTGTGTCTTCGTCTTGCTTTTCTGTGGCTTGCTCGTGTTTTGTCTTTATTTCTTTGTTATCCGATGTTGCCATTGTCCTTGAATCATTCGTTTTTGGAGTGACAGTTCGTTTCTCTCATTCTTTACTGAACTGCGTTTTAAGGTACCGAATATTCCCAAAGGACTTGATTGGTCTAAAATATTACATTTTTGAAAGGCAATTTAATGGTGCTCTCTGTGTGATTGACAGCCCAGATGATACATTTTGCTTAATCGTCCTTTTTTGTTTTTTTGTTTTTTTTTGGTGTTTTAATATTTTTTCAG
The DNA here is from genome assembly GCA_002080025.1 of Modiolus philippinarum. Taxonomy (NCBI): domain Eukaryota; kingdom Metazoa; phylum Mollusca; class Bivalvia; order Mytilida; family Modiolidae; genus Modiolus; species Modiolus philippinarum. Next base: position 90,106 of record MJUU01034722.1, read on the forward strand.
AACATTTCTCAACGTAAATTCGTAAATCCAAGTAGAGTAGTAAATCTCCATTCTCTATCAGTTTTTACACATATTTAGGTTTACGGACTTCGAAATGTTTCGATTTTATCTCCACTGAAGAGACATAAGTTGTCGAAATGCGCATATGCAGAAACAAAATTCACAGTAACTTCGGTATTTTGTTATTCCTTATCCCTTTACAACATTTTGATGAGAAAAAGAAGAACTAATAACTAAATACCGAAGTTACTGTGAATTTACTTTCTGCATATGTGCATTTCGACAATTTATGTCTCATCAGTGCAGATAAAATCTAAACGTTTGGAAGACCATAAACTCAAAAATGGTTAAAAACTGATAGAGAACAAATAACCAAAGTTATCTAAATGTAAAGCCAAAATCTGCTAAGGACAGAGCTTTGCATGAGGGAGATACTCCTAATTTTTCAATAAAATTTACAAAATTTTAAGATATTGTAAGGTTTAAAAAATAATCGGCTTTCGGGTCAGCACCGAAGTACTGACTACTGGGCTGGTGAATACCATCGGGGACTAACAGTCCACCAGCAGTGGCATCGACCCAGTGGAAACAAAGAACTAAATACCGAAGTTACTGTGAATTTACTTTCTGCATATGCGCATTTCGACAATTTATGTCTCATCAGTGCAGATAAAATCTAAACCTTTGGAAGACCATAAACTCAAAAATGTTAAAAAACTGATAGAGAACAAATAACCAAAGTGATCTAAATGTAAAGCCAAAATCTGCTAACACAGAGTTTTGCATGAGGGAGATACTCCTTAGTTTTCAATAAAATTTACAAAATTTTAGATATTGCAAGGTTCGAAATACAATCGGCTTTCGGGTCAGCACCGAAGTACTGACTACTGGGCTGGTGAATACCCTCGGGGACTAACAGTCCACCAGCAGTGGCATCGACCCAGTGGTAACAAAGAACTAAATACCGAAGTTACTGTGAATTTACTTTCTGCATATGCGCATTTCGACAATTTATGTCTCATCAGTGCAGATAAAATCTAAACCTTTGGAAGACCATAAACTCAAAAATGGTTAAAAACTGATAGAGAGCAAATAACCAAAGTGATCTAAATGTAAAGCCAAAATCTGCTAAGGACAGAGCTTTTCATGAGGGAGATACTCCTTAGTTTTCAATAAAATTTACAAAATTTTAAGCTATTGTAAGGTTTCAGAAATAATCGGCTTTCGGGTCAGCACCGAAGTACTGACTACTGGGCTGGTGAATACCCTCGGG
>MJUU01034722.1:91448-101695 GCA_002080025.1 Modiolus philippinarum
AACTAAATACCGAAGTTACTGTGAATTTACTTTCTGCATATGCGCATTTCGACAATTTATGTCTCATCAGTGCAGATAAAATCTAAACGTTTGGAAGACCATAAACTCAAAAATGTTTAAAAACTGATAATAACCAAAGTGATCTAAATGTAAAGCCAAAATCTGCTAAGGACAGAGCTTTTCATGAGGGAGATACTCCTTATATGACAAACGTGATGATTTTAACTTCACAATAGTGAACTTTCCCTTTTTGAGTAGCAATCAACCTACCTTTTCAGCCTAGTGAGGGTACATTTCACAGTTGATTCGTTACTGTTGAGCATGTAGTTTATACAGTGATTTTTCGAATAGATCAAAAACACTGACCCAAAAGCTGCTTAGTCAGGGATTTGTTCAGCCTTTTTACTTTCATCCCTTCAGAAATTCTATGGCCATCACCATGACATCACTGACAGATATGCCGTGTCTGTGTCCCAGGATTTTACATAACCAGATTTTACTCAACCCTGGATTGACTCACTGATAGTGTGACGGGTGCCGCTAGCGGAGAAGGACATGCTTACCTATCCAGAGCACCTGATGTCACTCCCGGTTCACACTTAGTTCTTAATGTCATTTTATTTTTTTTCGTGCATTGTGGTTCTCTCACGTCCTTCTTTTATCTCTGCTTTTCAATGTTGCCATTTTTGCCATGTGTTTGGACGTCGATTTTTGTGGACATCGCTTCCCTTGTTCCCTCGGTATTTTACTGCCGTTGTATGGACAAAAATGGACTGATTAGGGGGTTAAACAAACTTAGAAAGATACCATTTATGTAATAAGGTAATAAAAGATAAGAAATAATCAAATGATATTAAAACAAACATTGTATGTATTCTTCAATGTAACTGTGGAAGAATGTAATGTACAAATGCATTACAATGGATTAGTTGTAACTGGCGTTGGACAAAGAAAGACATATATCCTGCAATATACTTTTTTCTATGAACTATGGTAAGTAAAAACTAAATAAAAGTGACAAAAAATAACTAAATACCGAAGTTACTGTGAATTTACTTTCTGCATATGAGCATTTCGACAACTTATGTCTAAAAAAATCCAAAGCAATTAGAGGGAAAGACCAGTAAGGAAAATCCGTAAAAAGTACAACAGTATTGAGAACACACAACCCAACACAGAACATTTTATATAAGCCGTTATATTCCCGACTTGGAACGGGCATTTTATAAATAAAATGGTGGGTTAAACCAGGTTTTAAAATTAAAATAAGAACTAGAATCATTCTAATGCTAAAACATTTCTTTCAAATCTCTAACCAATTCAATTGTATTCATATTGTAGTTGGATGAAATAGAAAATGTAGGACAGACACAGAAGGGAAAGTTGATCAACTCTCAATAGGGCATATAAAGTTTATTCTTTCAGTAAGCTTTTATCTGATACATGAATGAATAGTCGCAGAATAAAATCTGATCGTACTGTTGGATTCAGTTATAAAGAATCAATGTCAAACATACTTCACGAAATCTAGATAAAAATTCAAAAATGTTAGAAAAATCTAGGACAGATATTTGATCAGCATGTACATTTACTTCATATCCCTTTATATGTTCGTAATAGATAAAGTATGTCAATTAATTACTCTGAAACATACTTTAACTAACTTAAAGACCAGAAGAAAGAAAAAAAAATACAAATTTATATATGTGATGAAAATAAAAACAGACATCCCGCCATTAAAATAGAATATACTACTCATGTTTATTCATCAGTTTATTCAGGCTACGTATATCAATGAATTATTTTTTTTGTTCTCCATACGGCAGTTTTCTTTTATAATGATCTTGTATCAGATATTTGTTTACTTTTATCATATAAATACCGATAAGATTGTCTTTTAAAATTACCTGAGTTATCGATCTGTTGTCACTTTAAATCTATTTTATTACACCTATTCGTCAAGTGATACTGGTAGCGGCGAGGTTTTATCTATGTCGTTTGATCACCTTGATAACCCTCATTAAATAAAGGTAAAAACAAAATAACCGAATGAATTTTTCAAGAGCCGATATCATATGGACAAAAGACAAAACATGTAGAAATTTCATAGTAATATAAGACTAACTTACAATTGACATAGTTTAATAAAAAGTCCCATTTTTGCTTCGTTACAACACTAATGAGATCACCGCCATCATTCTGACACATATTTCTAGCATCTTTCCATGTGGTTCCGGTTGTGTGGATCATTTTCAGACAGGTATTTGTTTCTGGGTCAAAATCATACCCAGCTGTTGCACACGCTGAAAACAGAAATGATAATTAAACAATACTGAATTGCTTAATTGCTGAAAGGTTTAATTCATAGAGGTTTCTCGTGGAAGAACGGTGAATGAAGATATTTGTACATTGTTGTAGGCAGAGAACAAGCCTACTTTGTGAAAAATCTACAGAGGAATAAGTGATTTAAATGTTAGAGTTTCTGATCGATAATATATCGTCCAGTTTGGAGAACTTTAAACAGACTATCGGAATTCCTGTGGGCACAAACTGTGCACATTATTTTTGTTGATCTGTTTCTCCACTCATATGAGACTTAATTCATCGAAAGGCTTCAAATAAAGATAAAAAAGGTGGCACAGCCCTTTATTTTCAGCTTCCGTTATAGAGATGATATCTTATCACTTAGCAACTCTCGCTTTGGTGATTTTCTTCATCTTATCTATCCAAAAGAGGTCGAAATTTTAGGCTACTCTACTACAGATACTGCCACATCGGCCTCGTTCCTTGACCTTTATCTTAAAATTGACAGCAGAGGTACACTACGAACTAGGCCGTATGTCAAACGCGACGACTTCACTTTTCTTATAGCCACCTCCCCCTTTCTTTGTAGATAATTTTTAAAAGCCCCGTCAAATGGGGTTTACTTACAAATAGGTTTCTTAAGCAAGGGTATGTTACTTGAAGTCATCACTACAGAATAATTAAAAAGAAAGCAGGAAACACCTACAATGGCCGAAAAACACATATACATGCCATAATGTACCAATGAATTGCAAGAAAGAAGTTTTAGGGTCGACATTACGATCCTCTGGACTGCCATCGGATATCTGACAGCAAATATTTCTCTTTGCAACTGAAGTTTGCTTTTTCTTTATCGGATTTGACTTTACTACCATCAAGGCGGTTGTCTTATAAGAGGCAGGAGATGCTTTCTCTGCCGGTGTACCTGATCTCACCTATGGTTTTTTATGAGGCCGATGTTCATTTATGCATGTGTGTTTATCTTTATTTTTCTTTTCTCTGCCGTGCTCACGTTATTTCTTTGTTTCTTTGCTTTTGCTGTGCGATGTTTCCATTATGCATGGATTTATTTTAGACTGACGGTTCGGTTCTAACTTACTTTACATTTTCATGTCAGGCATTATAATTTGCTCTCCCGTGACATTTATTTCTCAACGTTAATACAATCCCATACAACTGTGTAATAGTCTTACCTGGGATAGGGAAAGATAACAGGAAACACTTACAAGAGACTGATTTCCAAGAAAATCGTCATTTTCGTGGGATCACTCTCAAACAGAACTGAAATTAGAAAACTTCCGAAACAAAAGTGTTCTTATTTACCTAAAAAGCTGCGCATTTGCGACAAAAATCCGAAATAAGTGATTTTACTGTATGAAAAAATCCATTTTTTGATACAATAACCCATATTGGAAATTGATCCCGATCTGTTATGATGCACTGTTTACCTGACTCAAATTGGCTGTATATTGTTGAACCATCGGGTGTACTTGCATTAATAGGATTAGTACCAGCATACCTTGCTGTTGAATGAAGCTCACACGATTGAGTAGTTGGGTTGTAGACAAATCTACTACATACTCCGAAGGAATTAGTATGACAGAAATCCGCACATTTGATAACAGTTGTTCCCTTTAATGCCTCATACACTGAGTGTTGAAGTTTACACGGTGGATTCAGTGAGGTGTATCCATATTTTTCTGCGCTTTCCAGATTACTATTACAGACATAAAAATACATCGCCTGCAGACTTATAACTCTATACCACATGCCTAACCGACCCGGGACTTTTCACTTCCATAAACCATCCATATCTTATCTAGTTTGTAATATTGATGATTCAAATTTGATTGGTTTGTAAATAAAATTTTGATTACAAATTTAAAAAGTGAAAGCTTTCATATCTATAAGTTTTAACCTCACATTACTTGACTGGATAATAATTGACAATTTTGAGGAAAATGCGATAAATAATAATTGATACATTAGAAGCAGATAAATGTAAACACCAATTGTTGATCTTAGCAGAATATCAATAATATCAAGAGTCTATTATTTGTCACTTGTAAAGTGTTTGTAGGTCCTTAATGTAAAGTTTATATATAAAACAATTAAAACATTATTACAATGGAATCCCTCATACGGGTAGAGGAGGTATAGAAGTTTTCCGTTGTAGCAAATTCCCAACTGATATATCACTTTGTATCGGTAATATCCTGCATCAGATTATCATTTTATTTTATTTTGGGTATAACAAAATTACCAAGAAAGCAGGCGGAAATTCATCGAAAAAATGAAGACCGCAATGGTTATGTCTTTGAACATATATTTCAAAACAAATGGTGGATTAAACAGTTTCATGGTGCGCCACACCTCCCTTTTTTTCCAGTGCGGTAGTGTCCGATAGCTACTATGGGTAATGAAAAAATTACCGAAAAGAACCGTCAAGAGCCGAAGTCCATGACACAAAAGTCGTAGGCAGTAAAAAGAAATAGTAATCCCTGCATTACATTGTAAGTATAAAAATAAAAATAAAAAAAAAAACATTAATGAAGGGTGAATACAAAAAAAAAAAAAAACAAATACAGAAAATTTCAAATGCTTTCAATCAAAATTATCAGTAAAGCTACTAAACATCTACGTTATTTCATCCGATCTAGTACACGTATTCAAAAACAACATGTGGAATACATCTCTATTTATCGTTCTTCAAATGGCTGCAATTAAAACCAGCTGTAACCGGATTAAAAAATCTACTACTTTGAGAAAATATAAGCAGCACAAAGTTTATTAAGGAGCACTATGATATGCATTTGATCCACGTCTAAATAGATATTGTCTTACACAACTTCATAATACCTGTTACTTTTGGCATACTAGAAAATATGGGATGGGATCGTGGGATGGGATCATGGGATGGGGCCATGGGATGACCTCATGGGCTGAAAAACTGATGGGATTGTGGGATGGGTTCATGGGATGGGGTCATGGGATGGGCTCATGGGATGGAAAAATGATGGGCTCTTGGGATGGGCCCATGGGCTAAAAAAATAATGGGTTCTGAAAACAAAATTTCAAAAAAGCTATTATTGAATTAAAACGAGCCGATAACCAATCCAGTAAATATCAACATCATTTTTAACACACTCTGCATGCTTTGCAGTTGCAAAAGTGCATCAGTATATTGACTTTTTTTGTTATTACAATAGATTACAATAATGGTATTTCATTTATAGGTATTATTTATTTAAAATTGTAAGGTTTTCGTTTTTTTGGTATTAATTGTTACCAAGGCTTTCATTCTCATCAGGCATCTAGAACTTCACATGGTTACTTCTTATAGGGACACCTATCTTCTTGTCTTTTACTTATATCTTTTCTCTTTATGTCATTGTCAATATTTTCGTTGACGTTAAGAATTCTTTAAGATTTTTGTGTTGTGTCTTTAATTTGCAATTTATGGGGGTGGGGGGGGTGAGGGGGTCAAGAGGGTCAACAGATCAAACATCTAGGATCATCAGTTAAATATAAATATTACAAAAGTGAGAAGTGATGAACTTTCAAAATAACACATGCTGATATCTTGTCAAACTTTAATGTAGTATAGGAATATTGTAGGCTTGATTAAGCAATAACAGTACATTATTTGAATACTCGAGGGCGTCAATCGTAGATTTGACGGTCACAATGCAGTTTATAGGCGACGCGTAGCGGAGCCCGCAAACGGATATTTTGACCGTCAACTCAAGATTGACGCCCTTGGGTATTCAAATAATGTACTGTTATTGCGATTCTAATGCAACAAATTAATTTCATGTTATATTTTTAACTCGTAAATTTGTAACAATATTAGGAACCAGATTAAACAGGGTCCCAGGTGTGTAGATGGTGGAATTGACGGTCAGTTTTGACCAGCCAAAACCCTCGTTATATAAATGTTGCATTAGAATAAAAAATACTATCAAAATGTTGACAGAATCGACCATAAAATCAGAATATACTACATAGATTTACACAATTTCATCAAATCATATAAATTCTAACACATGCAGAAAAAGATGTTAAATTCTAGCTATGTGGCGTTGTTTACTTAATTATTATTGGAATACTATATTAACACACAGTAATTCATGACATGATACTATTATTATGCACAAATTATACATGGATATTTATTTCTATCTATAGTCCCTTTTATAACCCATCCCAGCACCCCATCCGACGACCCCATCATTTTTCCACCCCATGATCCCATCCCATGACCCCATCCCGTGAGCCCATCCCACAATCCCATCAGTTTTTCAGCCAACGAGCCCATCCCATGGCGCATCCCATGACCCCATCCCATGATACCATCCCATATTTTCTAGTATGCCGTTACTTTTAGGGTATTAAATGTGCGTGAGGTTACTATAATGAAGACGAAACACATATATCTTTTTAAAGCATTAATCATCTTGATATTCGTCATGGTCTGTTGCATAATTTGAAGGTACTGTTGCCGAAGACTTAGATCCTAGTGGGGGCACACAGCTGGGCAATTCTTTTTATCTCTTACAGTTTATTGTTATTTCTACATAAGCGTATAGGCTTTTGTCAGGTTCCTGGTTTGGACAGATGTTTTATCGTCTCATTTATTTGACCCAGTAGTGACTATTTACCTCATTTTTGGACCAGACTTTAGCTGTCTTTTTTTACTTCAGGAGTCCAATATTCCTTTATATTTTGTTTTTCCCTGCCAGTTCTTGTTTGTTTACTTCAAGAGTCCAATATTCCTTTATATTTTGTTTTCCCTGCCAGTCACTTGTTTGTTTACTTCAGGGGTCCAATATTCCTTTATATTTTGTTTTCCCTGCCAGTTACTTGTTTGTTTATTTCAGGAGTCCAATATTCCTTTATATTTTGTTTTCCCTGCCAGTCACTTGTTTGTTTACTTCAGGGGTCCAATATTCCTTTATATTTTGTTTTCCCTGCCAGTTACTTGTTTGTTTACTTCAGGAGTGCAATATTCATTTATATTTTGTTTTCCCTGCCAGTTACTTGTTTGATCAATTCATCAGCTCCAGCTTGAGGATCCATTGGAGCGGTTTTAGATGAGACAAATTCTGTTGCCTAGGTAATGGATTTATCATCCAACTTTACAACTATTATTGAGGCAGAGTTAAGTTTCAAAGATGACAACAGTATACAGTTATTGACTGGGTCCGAAAACAACAGCTGTTTTGTTTGACCCGAGGACTGAACTGTTGTACGAAGCCGTAGGCTGAGTGCAACAGTTAAGTCAGAGTGTCGAACAAAACAGCTGTTGTTTGAGGACCCAGTCTATAACTGGTTTGTTATACCTTTTCATAATCAATGTGTTTTAGTCTTTAAAATATGTTTTATTGGTATCCATCTGTATTACATTTATGTAATAAAAGCAAACTTTCAATTTTGTTCAATACGCCCAATTTCATCTGAATACAATTCACATCACCAATATGGTTGTGCAGATGACAGGAGATCATGTGATATGGGCGTGATATTTTTGAACCAATCAAAATAAGGCAGGTGGTCAACAGATCGGTATCGGTCGACAGACTGAAAACTGTTGACTGGTCAACAGATCTTTTTTTGTTTTGAGAAATAAAACAAACAAATTGTCGATTTTTTTTCCTTATGCATTTATATAAGGGAAATATCATAAGGTATAACAAATCTTTTTCTTTACAACTAAAGTTTGTTTTTCCTATTCCGGATTTGACTTTACTACCAGTGCTAACATGTTCAACACGGAGGGTGTCTTATAATAAGCAGGAAATGCTTACTCTACCAGTGCAGCTGATCTCACTCATGGTTTATATTGGGTCCGTGTTGTATGTGTGTTTCTTCACTTTTCTTTTCTGTGTCATACTAAAGTAGTTGATATGGCAAAAAGCCGTAGGTTTTCAAAAACGTTTTTGAAAACCTGCGGCTTTTTGCCATTGTTAACTACTATCCAGGAGCATGTGACAAAAAACGTGTTTACGATTTTTGTTTCTACAACGGTTGAAACTCTGCTTTAAGCACTCCAGAAGTAAAAAAGTAGGTTNACATTTTTTACTCACATTTTGAAACTTTCTTTTTACACATTATTTTGTCAAGAATTCCATGAAAATGAAAAAAATGGACTGAAAAAATACAAACGAATCTTCATTTTAGTCATTACATAGACACCGGTCAGTGCAAAACTTTCTTTTTACACATTATTTTGTTCAAAATTCCATTAAAATGAAAAAGTGGGATAAAAAATTACTGATAAATCTTCATTTTAGTCATTACATAGACACCGGTCAGTGCAAAACTTTTTTCACACATTATTTTGTTCAAAATTCCATGAAAATGAAAAAATGGGATAAAAAAATACTTACGAATCTTCATTTTAGTCATTACATGTATACCAGTCAGTGCAAAACTTTCCTTTTTCACATTATTTTGTTCAAAATTCCATAAAAATGAAAAAATGGGATGAAAAAATTACTGATGAATCTTCATTTTAGTCATTAAATATATACCGGTCAGTGCGAAACTTTCCTTTTACACATTATTTTGTTTAAAATTCCATGAAAATGAAAAAAGTGGGATGAAAAAATACAAACGAATCTTCATTTGAGTCATTACATAGACACCGGTCAGTGCAAAACTTTCTTTTTACATATTATTTTGTTCAAAATTCCATAAAAATGAAAAAGTGGGATAAAAAATTACTGATAAATCTTCATTTTAGTCATTACATAGACACCGGTCAGTGCGAAACTTTCTTTTTACACATTATTTTGTCAAGAATTCCATGAAAATGAAAAAAATGGGCTGAAAAAATACAAACGAATCTTCATTTTAGTCATTACATAGACACCGGTCAGTGCAAAACTTTCTTTTTATACATTATTTTGTTCAAAATTCCATTAAAATGAAAAAGTGGGATAAAAAATTACTGATAAATCTTCATTTTAGTCATTACATAGACACCGTTCAGTGCGAAACTTTTTTCACACATTATTTTGTCCAAAATTCCATGAAAATGAAAAAATGGGATAAAAAAATACTTACGAATCTTCATTTTAGTCATTACATGTATACCAGTCAGTGCGAAACTTTCCTTTTACACATTATTTTGTTTAAAATTCCATGAAAATGAAAAAATGGGATAAAAAATTACTGATAAATCTTCATTTTAGTCATTACATAGACACCGGTCAGTGTGAAACTTCCCTTTTACACATTATTTTGTTCAAAATTCCATGAAAATGAAAAAATGGGATAAAACAATTAGTGGTAAATCTTCATTTTAGTCATTACATAGACACCGGTCAGTGCAAAACTTTTCTTTTACTCATTATTTTGTTCAAAATTCCATGAAAATGAAAAAATGGGATAAAAAAAATACTGAGAAATCTTCATTTTAGTCATTAAATATATACCGTTCAGTGCGAAACTTTCCTTTTACACATTATTTTGTTCAAAATTCCATGAAAATGAAAAAATGGGATGAAAAAATACTTACAAATCTTTATTTTAGTCATTACATAGACACCGGTCAGTTTGAAACTTTCCTTTTACACATTATTTTGTTCAAAATTCAATGAAAATGAAAAAATGGGATAAAAAAATTACTGATAAATCTTCATTTTAGTCATTAAATATATACCGGTCAGTGCAAAACTTTCCTTTTACACATTATTTTGTCCAAAATTCCATGGAAATGAAAAAATGGGATAAAAAAATACTTACAAATCTTTATTTTAGTCATTACATGTATACCAGTCAGTGCAAAACTTTCCTTTTACACATTATTTTGTTCAAAATTCCATGGAAATGAAAAAATGGGATAAAAAAATACTTACGAATCTTCATTTTAGTCATTACATGTATACCGGTCAGTGCAAAACTTTCCTTTTACACATTATTTTGTTCAAAATTCCATG
>MJUU01034725.1:3132-14915 GCA_002080025.1 Modiolus philippinarum
CGACCAGAACCTACAGCCCCAGAAATAGAGATGAACCCTTACCTGAAGAAAGGCATCTACCGACCCAACAAACAGCTCACTGCAAACCACCTGAAGGAGAAATATGGTTTGGTACCCGGAGATGTAACCTACCCGGAACAACAACAATCCAAGTCGCATACAATGTCGCCTAACCATCCTGGTTATGGGGAGGCGAAGTCGCAGAAAACATCACCTAACCATCCTGGTTATGGGGAGGTGAAATCGAAATCCTGGTCACCTGATGCAGGCAACGCTAAGCCCTGGTCAAGTGAGATGGAGAACCCGTTGAATCCTGGTCAACGACATGTGGTGATGGCTGCTACTGCCGACCGTGGAGCTTCCATGGTGCCCGATGAAACAACGGACAAACCACAGAAGAAACACCAGACGTCAACAACTGGTGTATCCAGAAATGGTACAACGACAGTACATGGTACAACGACACTAAATGGTACGACGACCGATGGCAATCCTGGTCAGGCTAGGAAAGCTGCTTCCCTATATCCTAGCCTGATAAGGGAGTTGCAGGATCAAGGAAGTCAGTAAACTTGATCCATCACGACGACACACAAGGAATGGAAAAATGGTATAATGGTATCCTTGGTTAACCTTGTAACGTGACGTTGCAGGGCCCTAACGACCTAGATGTATATATTCATGGATATTATGCTTTGTGAATACGCTTGTGTTATTATGTGAACTGACTTGATGCCTAAAATGATGACGTAATGTGAAATAATTTGATGCTGAACATTGACTAGTTTATTTGGTGCCGACTATATGATTTCGACATGGAAGAAACTCTTATGGAAAATGATGGACAATTGCGTGTACGAACAATTGCATGTGATCGTACAGTTTTCTTGCATGCCCAAATCGCGTCGGTGTTAATGTTAATGCATGTGAATATTGTATTTTCCCTTTTAATAATTTGGTGCCTTTTAATGCATGAGATTTTATTTATTTAATTTGGCACCATGTATGTAAATATATTATGATAATGCATGCTCTTTGTTACCTTGATACCGGCTAAGCTTAATGCATGTGATCATTTTGAACTTATAAATATATGGTACAAGGTATGTAGGGAACTGATTGTAACATGAGCATTCTGGAGTATCATAGTCACGGAAGATATAAAACCTTCAATTCTGGTCAATTATGAAATCTAAAAGAGAAAGTGAAAACTCAAAAGAATACATGTATAAAGATATACATACATCCTGGTCATTAAATATCCTGGTCAGAAAAACATACTGTATACAATAAGTCACCAGTTTAAAGGTGGGATAATAATAATAATCTGACCAAGGACACACCAAGATTGTGGTTGCTAAAAGAAAAGAAAAGATAGAAAGAAAAATAACAACAAGAACTCTGGTTGCGGGTGTAAGATAACCCCGGTCCCAGGGTGGGGATAGTCTGGACCGACACCCCAAACGTACCGACCTGGGACAAGAGATGAAGTAGATGAGAACTACTTTGAACAAAACATCGTCGGGGGGCTCCGCGAGAAGAAAAGAGAAAAGAAAAGAACTTGTATAATTTGGCGCTGGGAAGGACAAATGAAAATGAAAAAGAAAGTATCCCTGGTCACTCGATCGGCCTATGGGTGAAGCTGTCGATATTTTTAATAAAACATACTTGAGAGCTTCAATGGGAAAAGGATGATTGTAAAGGGATGGCCGTGGTGACCAGTGATAAGATGTAATCATAATCTTGGTGTTACATATTTAGGGGGGAATCTATGATGGAATATAATATTATGAATATATAAACTATTAGTGACTATGATACGAAGGACGCATGGTTCATTTGTACTTAATTGTACTTATTTAACATTTCAATGTATTGTAAAACGCAATTAGGGAGACTGGTTAGAACAGGGGTACACAAGCCTAAACAAGGCTGTACAAGACTTTCGATCACAGGATAAACTTTTTATAGATACAAAACTATAAAAGTTATAAAGTTTCTATAATAGTTATAATAACAGATGTTCGTGTAAACATGTTCTAATCAGGTACTTGTAAACTGTCAATCACGTCGCGTGCCTGTGACAACTATATTATGTTTTTGGAAACAATGTACATTTTGATTGACAAGTGATTGACAGTCGATGTTCAAATTAGGAAACAGTATTACTGTTTTCGGAATCGAGAAATACCTTTCTCACATGATGTAAATCATGGTCCAAACCAGTTCTATCTGAGTTTGGACCATGATAGTATAAATACAGTTGCAGATTGAAGTCTGCATGTCCCGACTTGGATCTGACACTGGAAGTATTGTTACTATTGGACTATTAAACAGTGAAAACTCTAAAAGGATTATTCATTAAACCACTATACGATCAAGACCCATTAGGAGTCCAAAGGACTACATATGCTCTATATAACGGAGGCTAAAATAAAATAATTGGGCATATTTTTTACCTTTAGTTTGAAAAACCCCTTCAATTTGTTCAGCCTTTGTTCAATGGAGAAACATATCAGCTGAAAGAGATGCAAAGTTTATGCCCATTGGAATTTCTTTAGTCTGTTATAAACAAGTCCTCCAAACTTACAAATATGTTGTGGATTACAAACTCTAACATTTAATCAGTTCTTTCTCTGTATATTTTTTCTCAAATTCGTTGCCGTATTTTACAAAGTATGCTTGTTCTCTACCTAAAACAATGTACTTGTATCTCTGTTCACCGTTCTTAGATCTTCTTATGGGAGAAACATCTATGAATTTAATCTTTCAGCCGAGATTTCAGCCGTTCATGAGAAATGGTAGTATATAAGTGCAGAGAAGTCAAAAGTCTAAAAGCTGTTGCAGTGTGAAAATGATCTAGAGATCAAGATGTCAAGTAGTAGTTTTTCAACATTCACATTTCGTTAGTGCCGCTTCTTGAAAAGCAAGTATCCAAATATATCTGAAGGTCCTCTTTTACAGCTGTCAAGCTTAGAAATAGGTTTTGAAGTACAAAGAGTGGAGATTATTGTCTTCATCCTTGGCCGAAAACCCAAAGGAAAGCAAAACAAAATTTTGACTAATATTTCCTCCTCAGACCGTAGTACCTGTGTAGGATGGATTGTTCTAAGAATTACCAATTCCGAGTTTTTTCACTGAAATTATAGTTTTACATATAAAAAGGATGTTATTATGGGGCCTTATCTGCAGGAACAACCGGATAGTCTTCATGAATGTTCATGAAGTTCTCATTGACCCTTGTATTTGATTGATTCGTTTTGGGATCATAGACTACACAACCTTCATCCAATCAAAAAGAGAATCAAGGTCTTCATCTTATTCACTGTTCACGCTCAATCTATTTTCTGGCACAGCATCCTCCGCAGCATCCATAAGATGTATAAAATTTTGTTCCCAGTTGGTGTATTGTGGTGCACGGAATTTAAGGATATTTCCTATGATTGAAGGACTTTAACTTTATGGAACATGTGGGTAAATGAAATTTTTGATGTTATCGGTATTTCAAAATTTGGGAAATGGGAAATGCCCAAAAAATGTGGGATTTGGGAAAAAGGGGCCAAAAAATGTGGGAATTGGGAAAAACGGTCGAAAAAAATCTGGGAATTGGGATGGCAGACACCCTGTGTCACCCCCCTCTATGGTTAGTGGACTTCATCCCCCAGAAGACAGAGTATTATGGTATTTTCCTTCCGCAAAAATGACGTGCCAATAAATCTAATATTCAATAACCAATACATTAATATGGTTAAAACTCACAAACACTTGGGTATTACCTTCTCTAATGATTGTAAATGGTCAGTTCATATTGAAAATATATGTAAAAGCGCGAGTAAACAAGTATTTGTTCTCAGAAAATGAAAATATACCCTCAGTAGACTTAATTTAAATAAGATTTACTACCACTTTTAGAATATGTATGTGAGCTTTGGGATGGGTGTAACTTAGGTGATGCGGATAAAATTGACAATTAGAAACGGCAAGAATTGTTACTGGGCTGCCGCGTTTTGCCTGTAGGGAATCACTGTTTTTTGAAACTGGGTGGGAAACTTTAAGAGATAGACGTACTCGCAGAAAACTGGCCATGCTTCACAAAATACATAATCAAAGGGCTCCTGAATATTTGATGGATTGTTTCAATTGCTATTAAGAAAATATGATTTATAATCAACAAAATAGATATCCAAGATGTCGTTTAGACACCTTTTCCAAATCTTTTTTTCCGTTTACCATGAGGGCTTGGAATCTTCTTAGTTCAGATGTCAGATCCATTCAATCAACTCAAAGTTTTAAAAAAGTTATACCCGTTGACAAAATTCCTGTGTCTTTTTTTTTTACCAACCCAATGTGAGCGAAGCGAACGATGGTTGGTACTTGTAAACACTTTTCGTTCTGAAGCGGAAGTGGGAAGAGCTAAAGCTGTATACGAGGTTTCGAACTGAAATCGCAAGTCGCGCCGAAGGCGCGACCACACCAGAAAAAATATTAAATGATGAAATAAATAGTATAAACAATTTATCAGTATGATTCGTGCCGAAGGCACGACCGTATAACTTAGCAGACAACTCGTCTGTGTTTCGTATTTTCGAACACGAGATCACACGAGACAACGCGTGATCACACGAGACAGGCAGTTTCGTATGTGTAAAATGTCTTGCCGAAGGCAAGAATAATATGAACAAATTGATACAACTGTCATGCGACCACAACCAACATAAATAAAGAATAAATAACAAGGAAAGTGTGATTCCCCATGACAACGCGTTCGTCATTTGCCCATGATTTGGCAAACATCGGGTTGCCGTAGCAACGCATTTCCCCAAGTATCTGAGTCAATTTAAAGAAGAACGCTATGATAAGGATAAAACTGTCGTGCTGGAGGCACGAACATTGTGATTAATAGCAAACAATGAATAGTGTCCATGTGCCAAAGCCAAAAGGCACCCCGGCCTCAAGTATCATGACACGAATGAAAACGGGGAGCACGGATGTCAAGACAACGTAAATAAGGATGGCAGTATATTATTGACAAATGTTCATGCAATCATTTATCAAAAATGTGCCCATGTAACAACTCCAAAGAGCTCTGCAACGATGAAAATGCTATAAATGATATATGTCTTACCTTGAAGTTATATATTCCTTTTCCTTGCCTTATGTTGATAGCCCACTGGTGTGAATATTTGACTGAAAACTTTCAAAATGAATTGGCATTACGCTTTAAACATAATAATGCTCAAATTAATTTGAAAATCGTCAATCTTCAAATGAAAACAACTAAGCGTCTGCTACGCCATGTACGCCGGAAATGTACAACAAACGTTACATTTCAAGGGCCGACAACTACAGAAGTGCTACTGAGATTGCAATGCATTCAGAGATCGCATAAACTGGTGAAATCTATGTTTTGGGATCGTGAATTATAAAATAATCAGACTAGGTGTAAATTTGAATATTTTATTATGAATTGGAGAGTATATTTAGGGAACTTGAGCACACCTGTCAATAAAATAATTTTTGATACGATGACCAATGGACCAATGATGTGAAAACGGGGGGGGGGGGTCTCAAATATAAGTATTTTCCCACTACTTTATATTTTTATTGAAGAACTTCAAGTTTAACATGTCTCAAGTTAACCCCCTCTCGCAGCTCTGCTGCAATTTTCTTGTTTACATTGGTAGTCGTAAGGTCAATATTATTCACACGAAATTACGACACAGATGTAGTGCTTTAAATGCAGATTTGTTTAGGTTTAATCTTGTAAATGATCCATGTTGTGGATGTGGATTTGAATATGAGGATGCTATTCATTTTTTTTTTCTTGATTGTCCCCTATATTTAAACCCCAGAATTACTTTATTTAGAGATATTCAACCAATCACTTCAATTTCAATTGAAAATATCTTATTTGGAAACTCTGATCTGAGTGACGAAGAAAATACTCTCATCTTTACTAGTGTTCATAACTATATAAGACATTCGAAACGTTTTTCAAATCTTACACTGTGCTCGCAAAAACTCTGTCTTTTTATTTATTTGTATATTATTATTTTCTTTTCTTTCTTTCTTAAAATAAATATACATGTTGTAATGAATGAATTATAAATACATAATGCATGTTTTATGAAAAATGTATTTGTTTATAATCTCTATTGCTGTCATCTTGTACTTGTATATTATTATTGTATGGAGAGGATTATGTACGTTGTAATAACGTGTATCCAATCCAATTGTTCTTTTTTGACAATAAAATAAGTTTAAACCAACATTGGACCCTATGGGAAAAGACATTCAAAGATCTTCTCCTCTGAAACTACTGGGCCAATTGAAACCAAACTTGGCCACAATAGTCCTTGGGTGGTCCCCTGCATAAATCTTATTTTTCAGATCGGGCTATATCCAAGATGGCCGAGAGCGGGGATCATACAAAATGTAGTTTTAACATTCGACTCTATGGAAAAGACATTCAAAGATCTTCTCCTCTAAAACTACTGGGCCAATTAAAACCAAACTTGGCCACAGTAGTCCTTAGATGGTCTCCTGCAAAAAAGTTGTTTTTCAGATCCGCGCTATATCCAAGATGGCCGCCAGCTGAGATCATAGTTTTAACATTGGATCCTATGGGAAAAGAAATTCAAAGATCTTCTCCTCTGAAACTACTGGGCCAATTGGATCCAAACTTGGCCAAAATAGTCTTTAGGTTGCTCCTTGCAAAAGAATTGTTTTTCAAGTCCTCGCTTTATCCAAGATGTCTGCCAGTGGGAACATAGTTTCAACATTGGACCCTATGGGAAAACACTTTCAATGATCTCCTCTGAAACTGCTGAACCTATTGGAACCAAACTTGGCCACAACAGCCCTGCAAAAGAGTTGTCGTGGCCAGCTATAATGGTCATTTTTAGGGGAGATAACCTCGTTACAACAGATAATGAAGATTGTTTTCAATGCAAAAATATACTTCTTTTACAAGAAATTGTAATAATTCTAAAAGGAATTTAATATAAATTTAGCCAAAAAATAATAAATAAATAAATAAATAAATAAAATGAAATAAAAATAACGAAACATGCATTTTTAAAATCATAAAATAGAAAATTCGTATGAAAAGTTAGTATGAGATTAAACGTTCTATTTTCGTTTCACACTTTTTTCTGTTTAATCATGCATCAGCAAGTGGGATGTTGTAACAGTTGTCTAATTAACAGTATAATATACAAGTGGCTGAAGAGCACACCTGTCACCTTGGCCAGGTGATAATTTGCCAGAGGGCATCATAAATCATGTTTGTAGTTCTTTAAATCTTGAACACGTGCACTCAATATTGTTGTTATTTAAAATTTTAATGATTGAAAAATTTAAAAAAATATATGAAGTTGATTTTAATATGACACAGTTTTACATATAACTAAGGAGCTATAAATTATTAAATATACATAATAATAAAAAAAGTACTTTGGCGTTGCAGAAAATCCCTGTCGTGGACCTCAAATTTTAACATAGAAAAGAATGGTACATATTTTCCTTAATTTTCCTTACACGTGGAAACGAAATGCAACACAGTCGAATCAATTTTTTGTTAATTACACATAGTAATCTCAAAATTATCATGCCTTTTTTATATGTTTTTATGGGACGTACACGTGTATAAATAAAAAAAATATTGATATTGTAGATTTCCAAAAAGGTGAAATCACCCCAATAGATTTCGCGGGAAGATTGATTTCCCACACAGTAAAGAAATGAACGACCACATCGTTTCTAGATCCCCTTGACCTACATTGTAAGAAGACACAGAGAAAAGTTTAAGGTATATACTGTGTGTCATTTATTAAATTCTTACTCATGCTCATGTGTTATGACGATGTGAAGTGGCCATTTTCGCCATGATCGTCATGACGATGTGACGATGTGAAGTGTAGGCGAATTTCCCCAGGATAATCTATGCATTTTGAATTATACATAGGGTTTAGAGACTCGATTAGAAGAAATTGTGTGATCCACACGACATAGTTTCCGCATTTTTGTGAATTGTGTATTTCCCTAACTTGACGCATTTATCTTGAAAAAAAGAGGGGTGTATATTTTTTTTCTGGACAGAATTATGATCAATTCGATAAAAAAAATTTTGAAAATTAGTTGGTTTTTTTTTTGGGGGGGGGGCAGAAAGCCTCCTAGATTATTATATTTCAGTATTTTTGCTGCCAAAATATTTTGTTCACATAAAATCAACTTCAGAATATTTTGGGAAAAAATAGTCATAGCCCCCCCCCCCCTTTTCAAGTTAAATGGTCAGTCCTACATTCATTTCATACTTGCAATTTCGGTAGCAACAGTAGAAATCCAAATAAAAATATGCTACACAGAGTCATGAATTTCAGGACTAGACCCCACATATTGATAGATTGACCAATTTTTCTTGTGCTATTGTTAATTGTTTACACATGGATCGCGAATCGGTGAATAGCAGGGAATTGTGTATTGCCTGAACTTCACACCTTGTCCATTTAGTACTTGCAAGATAGGAATTCTTGTGTAATTGAAGGCGGAAATGATACCAGTAAGAAGAAAAACTGGGTTTCTTAACCAATGAATATATATATAAATAAATATATTTATTTTTGCGCAATTTTTGCGCCTGTCTCAAGTCAGGAATATGTTGGTCATTGTCTTGTCCTTGTCTTCTTATAAAATTTAAGTTTCTTGATACAGTCGAACCTCGTTGTGTCGAACTTGGTTGTCTCGAAAACTCGGATGTGTCGAAGTGCATTGTCGGTCCCGGCAAATTTCCCCTTTGATTAATGCATTTTTACCTCTGATGACCCGAACTCGGTTGATTCGAAATCTCGGATAACATAATAATAAAAAAGTACTTTGGCGTTGCAGAAAATCCCTGTCGTGGACCTCAAATTTTAACATAGAAAAGAATGGTACATATTTTCCTTAATTTTCCTTACACGTGGAAACGAAATGCAACACAGTCGAATCATTTTTTTGTTAATTACACGTAGTATTCTCAAAATTATCATGCCTTTTTATATGTTTTTATGGGACGTACACGTGTATAAATAAAAAAAATATTGATATTGTAGATTTCCAAAAAGGTGAAATCACCCCAATAGATTTCGCGGGAAGATTGATTTCTAGATCCCCACACAGTATAGTAATGAACGACCACATCGTTTCTAGATCCCCTTGACCTACATTGTAAGAAGACACAGAGAAAAGTTTAAGGTATATACTGTGTGTCATTTATTAAATTCTTACTCATGCTCTTGTGTTATGACGATGTGAAGTGGCCAATTTCGCCATGATCGTCATGACGATGTGACGATTTGAAGTGTAGGCGAATTTCCCCAGGATAATCTATGCATTTTGAATTATACATAGGGTTTAGAGACTCGATTAGAAGTAAGTAAGTAAGTAAGTAAATTTTATTGAAATTAAAGTCCAACATTGAACTATCATCAATTACATAGATATATAACAAAACAAAAACAAGACATCAAAATTAACGCATTAATTGTTTTATGGTGCTATCACAGCCAAGTACGAGTTATCTCCCATACACCATATAAGAAAGCATTCAATAATTATTATGTAAAATGTTCTTTCAAATATTTGTTCGAGTTGTACATTTTATGAACCCCTGCTATATTAATTTTACAAATATCAAAATCATTACTAGTTAAAATAAATTTGAATTTTTCTTGGTCGGATAAATTTGAAAAAGAAGGAATAACTGAAGATAGGTTGTTATAAAGTTATAGTCTTTCCTGCTGTTAAGAAGCACATTTTATAATAAAGTGATACTCGTCTTCTACGCCAAGATTACACAACTTACAAATTCTTTGGTCTGGGGGTATGTTTTTGAACCTACCTCTTTCAATTTCAAGAATACTATTACTTATCCTAATTTTTATAAATGAAACAATGGATTGTTTATCCAAATCAGTAAATAAATATTTTTCCATACAGAACATATTCTTTATTTTGTTATATGTTCTGAGTTTATTTCCATGACCTCTGTTCATGAGATCTGTGTTATTATTTAATAATTGTTCCCAATATTTTATAAACTTTTGTTCGACAACTTTACTGACAGAGTGCAACAGTTTCTTTTTGGAGAAAGTGAACTGGTTTAACCATACATGTTCAAATCCAATTTCATTCATTATCTTTTTAATTAAATTGCACACACTATTCTTAAGTAAAGTATTTTCTTTATAAGAATTATATAAAAGGGTATTGGATTTTTCTTCTAATAGGTGAATCCAGTAATTTATACTTGACTTTATGGTATCCGTTGCTAAAGAGAAAAGACCAAGTTCACCAAGAACTGCTATATTTGAAGCAGTTTTCTGGACCACCAAGACATATTTAGAAAATTTCAAAAGTAATTTATTGGGTTCAAATTTCTCAATTTTGAAGTCAATATTTTTATTTTCCTTGACAATTTTGTTAAGGCCCCATATTTCAGAACAGTACAATAGTATAGGTTTCACACATGTATCAAACAATTTAATATAAGTGCTAACATTCATATTATCAGAATTAATAGATTTAAAAACACAAAACATGGCTTTACTAGCTTTTTTGGCGAGATGTATAGATGCATAGGTAAATTTGCCTGATGGTTTAAACACAATACCTAGATATTTATATTCTGATACAAGTTCAATATTTTTGTCCTCATAGACAAAAGAAAAACCTTTAAGCACTTTACCTGACTTGTTAAATATGATTATTTTAGTTTTCTCTTCAAGTTCCAGGTATCACAATATAATTTTAATTTATCTAATACATTTTGAAGACCTTTTGCAGTTTGTGATAGCAGCACAAGATCATCAGCATACAATAAGCAGGAGACTTGTCTGCCGTCTAGATTAACAGGATCATCTTCAGTGCTGAACTCATCTACTAAATCATTAATATATAAAGAGAAAAGTGTAGGGCTTAAGATACAACCCTGCTTCACGCCAATAGAGGATTGAAATGATTCTGTAATTCCATTTCTAAGTTTAACAGAGAATGATACATCTTTATACATATCAAGTAATATATTATAAAAGTTTCCATTCATATTAAAATTTTTCATCTTATAAAAAAGGGCTTTTCTATTCACTGTATCAAATGCCTTTTTGAGGTCTACAAAACATGCAAAAAGGTTTTTATTTTTTTGAAAATATTTATCAATTAGGGTCTTAAGTGTAAATATATGGTCACTAGTTCTAATTCCTTTTCTAAAGCCAATTTGCTCTGCACATATAATATTATTTCCCTCTAGATATTTATCTAGTCTGTTGAATAAAATTCTTGTAAAAAATTTACTTATACAACTAGAAATTGAAATTCCTCTATAGCATAAGGGGTCATCAGTATTTCCACCTTTGAATAAAGGTTTAATAAAATCGTTCCTCCACAGGAAGGGGTATATTCCACTTTTTAGTATAATATTAAACAAATCTACATAAACTGTATACAACAATGGACATGAAAGTTTAATCATTTCATTATTTATAAAGTCTGGGCCACTCGATTTGTTGTTTTTAAGGCACTTAACAGCCTTAAGTGCTTCCTCAGCTGTGATATCACCATTCAATACATCAAAATTATTGTAAAAATTTATTGTTAAGTACATTATCAAAATCATTTACATAAGTTTTATTCATAAGGTTTTTAAAATATTCCCTCCAGTCAAGTGGTGCCACGTTATTTGAAGGATCATCAAAATTTTTACCTTTAAGGGTATTAAAAATTTTCCAAAATTCTGTTGGATTTTTGTC
>MJUU01034725.1:20975-43251 GCA_002080025.1 Modiolus philippinarum
TAGTACTTGCAAGATAGGAATTCTTGTGTAATTGAAGGCGGAAATGATACCAGTAAGAAGAAAAACTGGGTTTCTTAACCAATGAATATATATAAATAAATATATTTCATTTTGCGCAATTTTTTGCGCAATTTTTGCGCCTGTCTCAAGTCAGGAATATGTTGGTCATTGTCTTGTCCTTGTCTTCTTATAAAATTTTAGTTTCTTGATACAGTCGAACCTCGTTGTGTCGAACTCGGTTGTCTCGAAAACTCGGATGTGTCGAAGCGCATTGTCGATCCCGGCAAATTTCCCCTTTGATTAATGCATTTTTACCTCTGATGACTCGAACTCGGTTGATTCGAAATCTCGGATAACTCGAGTATAATATATGGTCACGTCGGAAATTTCCTACGCAATTTTACCTCGATATGTCGAAGTTTAATTATGCATTCGAGATTCCCAATAAATTGTCTACACATCATAGTCAATCATTAATTAATTATATGTAGTTTAATTATGCATTCGAGATTCCCAATAAATTGTCTACACATCATAGTCAATCATTAATTAATTATATGTCTAGAGTGTAAATGTCATTTGTCAGATAAGCGTGTCCAAGCGGAACTCAACCACGCTTTTCTTTGATTGTTTGTCGGAACGAATTTAAATGAGCCAAGCGTAAATGAATTGGAAAAAGAATAATTAGTGATTATAAAGGACTAAAATTATAGCTTTAATCGAACAAACAACTTTTCAACTCTCTGTCAAACAGTCCATAACTTCTTCAGAAATACTCAAGGCTACTTTCGTTTCCATAGTTTCATAGTGAAATTTAAGTGGAAACTTACTCATTACGTAATACGTGTTTGGACTCTGTTTTGTTTTTTAAATTTTATAGTGCATTCATGCTAGTATATAAATAAATGATATTTTAAAAGTCAATGGAATACGACACTTAGAAATCGTTAATATTATACAATTTGGTAGAAAATTTGAGAAATACACACCAGCATACAGTGATGATAATACAACATCCGGGTACTCAAGCCATCTTTGTTATATTTTAATGGAAATTTGGCGATTTTCAAATCAAATTGGAAGTAACAAAACTAAAAATTAAACTGTTATTGTATAGATTTTCTGTTACATTAAACTTTCATCTTCCTCTGTATATGTGCATAAATGTACTTTATGTCTGTTCAAGACGTTTTATCGTGTGTTTTGTAACTGTATTCATAATTCATCGTCATTATACATAGTAACAACAGGAGTTGATCGAGTCTGTCACCCCATCATTTAAAACCAAATTGGAAGTAATTTAACGTGAAATTAAACTGAAGTGATATACATCAAATTAAAGAAGAGGTTTTCATGATTATGTGGATAACAGCATAAATGAGACGAAAACAACGGTTTTCGAGAATATTCAAAATATTTGTCCCAATCTCGTGTTTTCTTTGTATTTTTTTATCGAGTGAAATCCTGGTGGGTTACGTCATCAAAGTCACGTGATGACCATAATAGCTGGCCACGTTTTCAGGTCTTTGCTTTGCGGCAAGATGGCTGCCGGCAGGGAACATAGATTTAACATTGGACCCTATAGTAAAACATTAAAAGATCTTCTGTGAAATTACTTGGCCAATATTTAAAATATACTTGGTCAAAATGGGCCATAGTTGTTCCCATTTAAAAAAATTGCCAGGCTTGTGTGCATTGCATTCAAGATGGCCCCAGTGGGGAACATAGTTTTACCTTGAAACCTATTGGAAACCTATCAGACGGCTTTAAAGATCTTCTCCTCTGAAAATATTTAGCCAATTGGAACCAAAATTAGACTCAATGGTCCTTAGATGGCCCCTTCAGGAAAGGTGACAGTAGAACTGCACCCCCATCCAAAATAGCTGCTAGTCTGGAACACAGTTTAACTTATGATAATATAACATCAATGTCTATTAACAAATTTGAAAATAATGCCCTTAAAACATTGGGACTATTTTAACTGCATATATCAGCCGTGGCCCAGGTGAGCGATACAGGCTCTTGAGAGCCTCTTGTTTACCTGTAATTAATCATTTTAATAAAACAATGTTTATACAGGCTTATCCAATGTTTGTGAATTGTTTTCACAATAATTCCACTTATTCCAACATGAATTTCTTTAAATTATACCATAAATTTCAAAATGTTGGAATAGGTAGAATGAACCTCCCGGAATGCCAACAAAATTTTACAGGTAAATTGTCGGCAGATCAAAAGATGTTGGCATTCCGGGATTATTGACTTTCCTTTTCTATTGCCATAAATATGTTGGCAGGGGACTGTGTCTTACATACAGATTCTCTAGTTTATCATGGCTAAACCTGCAGATCTGTTGTTTTCTGTAAGAATGGCAGGAATCAATGCAGGAGATAGCATGGATTTCCAGGGAGATTTGCCTTTTTTCAACACATTAAAATACTTATATTGGAGCAGCATATTTTAAAAACTGCTTTACATTCCCTATTTTCATCGGGTGTAATAGATTCTGTTTTTCATTTGTCATGAATTTCACAGTTTTCAATGGTATATTTTTTGGGGGGAAATGTAAAATGACTCTCCCAAGAGGCCATGTCCACAATTTGTGCTGAACCCTTATAGTATAACTAATTGACCGTCATCAATATCAATGAAAATGTCACGAGTGCCAAACAACGCAGAAGGATTAAACGAGTTGCATTACTTGTTCTGCAACGAGTTTAATCCCCTGCGTTGATCGACACGAGTGACATTTTTATTGATATTCATGACGGTCGATTAGTTATGCTTTTTATTATATAAATTTTCAACTCAAAAACTGAGATTTTATATGGGGATTTTTTTTTTTCATTTCAATGCGCCAGTTGTTTACTTGACAACGACAACAACGTTGACTCACTTCTTGTGGTGACTAGAAATCCTTTATTTTCACCGGTGACAATATGAGTTATTTAACTGAGAAAACTCAATAATTCACCGCTATCTATATAATAAAATTATTTTATATGACTGATTAGATTTTACAACATTTTATTTTACTTGAGAGCTGATTTGTCAAAGCACATGCTTTGTCATATTAGTCTAATCAACAATTTAAGGACACAGCTTTTGCACAACAGCTAAGGACAGAGCTTTTGCACCCCAGCTAAGGATAGGGCTTTTGCACCTCAGCTAAGGATAGAGCTTTTGCACCTCAGCTAAGAACAGACTGCTTTTGCACTCGAGCTAAGGACAGAGCTCAGCTTGCACAGCAGCTAAGGACAGAGCCTTTGTACACCAGCTAAGGAGAGAGCTTTTGCACACCAACTAAGGACAGGGCTTTTGCACACCAGCTAAGGACAGAGCTTTTGCATCCCATCTAAGGACACCTTCTGCACCCAGCTAAGGACAGAACTCAGCTTGCACACCAGCTAAGGATAGAACTCAGCTTGCACACCAGCTAAGGACAGAACTCAGCTTGCACACCAGCTAATGACAAAGCTTTTGCTCATCAGCTAAGAACGGAGCTTTCCCACCAAGAGGTACTCCTTAGCTTTGTCAAATTTCTAAACTTTATTGCAACTTTTAAAAGATTACGGAGTTTTGGAAGTCCTGGAGGACTAGGATGGTAAATCTAGGCAGAGACATATTTACAATTTACATAGATTTAATTATATGTCTCTGATCTATGGAACTATTAGTCAACCAGCAGAGGCATCAACACGATAATAATAAAATAATAAAATGCTGAAATTGCAGTAAATTTTAATTCAGCAGATGCCCATTTTATATTTTTGTTGTGTACTTTTTTATACAGCCATATCTTTGTCATCATTGTCATATTGCTTTTGTGTATTTGTTACAAAAAATAAGTCACTCATGCAGGGTATGTAGGTCAAGTTGAAGATTTGTGATTACACAAAACACAACTGCTGAAATAATATTATTCCTCTAAGAGTTGTATTATCTGAGATATGGACTCTTAAATCTAGCTCACGCAAAAAAGATGCATCGTCTTAAACTTTGAATGGACAGGAGAATGGGATAAGCACTAGGGGATTATATTATATTTAAACACTATTTGGATTTATATCTTCTTATAAAATTTTAGTTTCTCGATATTTGGTTTATTGGATGTGGTTTGTTTCCATTGATTTATTCACTTTTTTTACCTTTTTGGGGCCATTTAGGACTTGCTATATGGTGTAAGGTTCCTCACTGTGTTGAAAACCGTACGGTGACCCCTGGATTCTTTATTTTGGGTCGTTTTAACCTGGATATGGGATGTTGTCTCCTTGACATATACCCCATTTCCTTTCTTTTTCATACAAATACTATTATGACGCACGCTTACTATCTATTCCTTGCACGAATATTTATTTGTGGTACACAACGAGACTTTGAAGTTGGAGTTAGATATGAACTTGTCGAATCGCTTTTACAGGAAATTCATTGGTTGAGCGCCAAGTAATAACACATCATGTCTATAGATTTGTATGTAAATACAGAACAAAGCATATCAACCCTCGACATTGAATTTCTACACATTCAAACGTTTTAGCTCACCTGGCTAGAGCCAGGGTGACCAAAAGGAAATGTAAGTTTAATATTGAACCCTATGGAACAACCATTCAAAAATATTCTCAGAAAAAATGAAAATAAAAGGATATAAAGTAAATGCCTATGAGACAAAGTTCATACAAAATAAACCAAGGAAGTCCAGTTTCAATAATACTTTGTCACATTGGTCCTTAGATTTCCGATTAAAAAGTTGTATTTTGTAGGTCTGTGACCCTTAGCTGGGATCGAACATAGTTTAACAATGGACCTGATGGAAAACACAATCAGGATCTTCTCAGATACTACGAGTCCAATTAGAACCAGACATAGTCAGAATGGTGCTTAGATAGTCCTTCAAGATAGGTATCCGGCAAGTCCATGATAGCCACCAGTAAGATTATATTTAACATTGCACCCAAAGGATTTGATTTCTGGTACCACTTATTCGGTTTGAATAAACGTTGGTCACAATAGATATTATTATAGTCCTTGGATGATCCCCTTCAAAATTTGTGTCAGTCAGCTGTTGTGCAAGTGAGACTTGTTTATCATCTGACTTAAAGATATACCTGCCTATACCTATTTCAGAATGGTCCAGTCTAGTCGATAATTGTGCGCGGAAAATATCATCCATTTAAAAGCATGGAACATTTTTAAAAAGTGTTTTTTCTTTCAACATGTATTGGAAATCATTAAATTAAAAGTGGCTCCAGAAGAGTATAATATTTTTACATAACCATGCAAAATCCGGTGTCGAAATATGCAATATTTATATTAGCAAAAGAGAATTTCCATTATCTAAAGGAAATGAAACAGACTTTAATTCACATATTTTATAAAGTAAATATTTGTTCATGTCATACTCAGTTTTAGGTCGGTAGTCTTTTGCTGGGGTATGAGTTGATTGTCAGAGTTCTCCGTAATACAAAAGCACTTATAATCATTTCTCTCTTCTCTTTCAGTTCTTAAGAGATTTTTTATTCTTTTTCTTCGCTACCCGCCGTCTCTGAGATTCGAACCAATTTTTGACGTCGTCTTCCGTTATGTTTCCAATTTTCGCCAAATTTCGGATATCCTGCTGCGATGGATCATATCTGTTTTTGTTTAACCATTTTTGCAATATAAATACAGCTAATGGATTATTCTCGAATTTTTCTTTAGGTTCATTCACTTTAAGTTGACTAAGTCTTTTCATAATAATAGTAATCAGCAAACTATTTTGATGGTTGAAATGTGTATTCATTAATTTTCGTTGTTGAGATTCTAGGTTCGAATACATTACATGTAATCTGTCCATTTCGATTCCTGCTGCAATTTCATGATAATACTGTAATAACCTTTCAACATCGTCCGGAAATTTCGATTTTAGACTTAAGGAGTACTGTTCAAGATGTGTATTTCGTCTCATCAAAAGTTCAAATGAGGGATCACAAACAATGGTGAAGATCGGGTTGTCTAGATCCATCCAGTCATTTTCTAGATATTTCGTACCTGTAGGTCGTTTGTTAACAGGAGAATGTTCTTCCGATATCTCAACTTCACAGCCACCAGACACTTTACTAAGATTCAGCACTGCTGCTTGTAAATCCATTTAGTTATATTGTTAACGTAGGCAAACGAACTTCTCTATTTATTAAATCCAGAATAATGGATAGCCAATTAGCTTTCTGTCTTAATTAGTTATTATTAAAACTCAAGGCGCATTACTCACTGCCAATAATCATCTAATTAAATCTGAACATTATTGCTCAGTCTGACATTGAAAGATGAACTTGATTTTGATTCGGCATAATATATAAACAACACAAACATAATCTCTAATGAACTTTTTACCGAATATGACCTCTTTCACTAAAAACTAATTGAAGATGATGAAGAAACTTTATTGCATCAGCATATATATAGCTATAGCAACAATATATAATTCACAATGAATTGAGAAAAGATACACGTAAAAGCAAGTACCAGCAATAAGAAAACAAATCGAATTAATTCAGGAACTTTTAAAATAGTTTTCGTAAGGAAATCCAAATTTCGGCTTTAAAATCTATGTTACGAGTTTTCACAAACCCTAACTGACATTTGTATAAGGATACGTGCATATTTCATGTATGGAACGCCATAGCTGTCATATGTTCATATAATTCATGTCATTGAAGCTTGAACTAATGTTTATGATTTTCTTAGTTGCGAACAAAATATTTGATTATATAATTTCATTGTACTTTTATAAATGAGTGGCCGAAGTGCGTATCGAGAATTTCCTTATTTATGGCATATAATTTCAATAGATGCGACTCGATTAATGGCTTTATTCAAATCAATAACAAATTCATTGGAAAAGGGTGCACATTGACGCAAATAAGGCACTTAATCGAGTCGCATCTATAGAAATTAAATGTCATTGACATAAATAAGGAAATTCTCGATACGCACTTCGACCCCAGTGTTGATATTCGAAAAAAAAAAATCATTTTAGGAAAAGCTGGATAAAACGGAGGGATTAGGTAATGGATTTTGATTTTAAAATAACACAAAGTAAAAATATAACGTCATAGTGTTACTTGCACATATAAGGATTTTCCAACACATAAAAATAACTTTCTGTTTAAAAATTGAAGCTTTAAAACTATAACTTTTCAAATTAATTATCCACTAAAACTGCGTGAAATTATCTAATTAACAGTAAAAACTATATCAAAATCGGATAAGAAATGGCATCATACTATTTTTTTAATGTGGTTATGCCAAGAATATATAGTGAAAAAACTTTGCCAACTGTAAGGAGTCTTGTTGACGTCAAAACATTGCTCCGGTCTGATCTTCTAAGACGAAATTTCTATTTATGCATCTGAAAATTTCCATTCGTAGTAAACTATGTTAAAAACAAGTCAAAATATTTTTTTTTCAATATTTTTTTTTATATATAGTGGTTACCTTGTATATTAATAGTACATGTAATAGTATTTCATAACTCAAAACAATATATCAATAATAATATTTACAGCTGGAAAATAAGCTAGACTACAAAGAAGTTCAACAGCTTAAACTGCTGCCTAAACACAACAGATCCGTAACATGAACAGTCACTAAACTTTTCGACATCGATGATACAGCATTCGCTCTTTTACTGTTGGACGAACACGAGTAAATACACGGGATTGGTCACTTCCTAAATAGAATATATACAGACAAGCTGCTGGAATGATTCGATTTTTTTGCAGCTTTCAACTATACTAAATGGAGTAATTTTTGATATCTCGTAGGTCGTAAATTCACAACAAATAGCGAGAACCTTGCTGGTTGCTATAATAAATCAAGTATTGTATCATCAATCGATGTTGAACAAAATTCCTGCAGTGAAATAAATGGTCATCTTACCCCAATTACACATTTTTAGCTCACCTAAAAGACCATGTGAGCCTTTGCCATCACTTTGTGTCCGTCGTCCGTCTGTCAACAATTTATAAAAATTATATATTTGGAAATTGCCCGGCCACTTGTAACTAACCTTGGCCTGAATCTTTACCAGAGTATGCAGTTTCAAAATAATGTTCGATTAGTACGCAGATCAAACAACATGGCTGCTTTTATTAAAAACAGAATATAGGAATAAATTGCTGCTTTTTTGGCAACGAACTCGAAAACCGTGATAGATATAAAAAATCTGACACGGAGGCCAAAATGACCAGCATGGCAAGATTTACCCGCCCTGCAATTTTGAAGAAAATCTTTAAGCCTTTCTTGGAGTTACTGCTCCTTTTCTGTAAAATTTTCAAGTTTTTTGTAATATTTGTCTTGTACATTAACCAGAGGCTCACCTGAGCCTTTATCGCGCACTTGACAGCTATTGAATGAATGAATGACTTTATTTGCAAAAAGCATATAAACATGCTATAGCAATATATAATACATATACATATTTATGACGCAATGACTGACATCAGAGAACAAAAGTAAATTGAGTTATATGGAATTAAGTAATAATAAAATTTCTAATTTTCCACGCAGACCTCAAATGGTTACATAATCTAAATATAAGCCGCTTGTTTGAGGATTTGAAAATACCTTCAAATTTATATGTATTAGGCCATGCACAATAATATCGGGGTAAAAATTTGTTTCTGACAACTCTGTAGGCTGGACATATTAACAAAAAATGATATTCGTTTTCGATCACATGCATATTACAACACACACACAAACGCTGCTCTCTTGGTGTGTTGTTATAACGACCTAACTCAATGTTAAGTTTGAGAGAACCACTTCGTAGTTTAGACAAAATATTGACATCACTAAAAAAGTTTAAATAATTTTCCATACTAAATTCAATTTTAATATTTCGATATACACATAACTTCTCGCTTTCGTTTAATGATAACATCCATTGTTGAAGATATTGATCAGAAATTCGCTGTTTCATAGTATCTAACGAAATGTTGGCTGCATCTTGTGAGTCCCATACGAAGTTAAATCCAAGATCGAATAATAAATCCCGCACTGTCGAAACCCAGTTAGTTTTTCCACGGTTAGCATCATTATATAACAACAAATATACGTCATAAATAACACTAGGTTTGTCTGTTATAATATGTAACCAATATTTTAATATTTTCTGTCGACGTATAACAAATACTTAGTAGTGGATAACGTCCTAGTTCCCATATAAAAACGAAGTCGGGACATTTTTCCTAGTCTTCCTTCGACCTGGACACCCCCAGTTGTTGACCATATCTTCAGTAGGGTGGTCCGGAGTAGCTGATGGCCCTGAAAAGGAACTTTTGTTAATAGTCAAGACGAAGAATACCAACTCTAGTTTGGAAGAAAGTACAACGGGCGCAATACCCCAAGTGGGTAGCCGCCGTCATAACCCAATTACTACTACTATTTTCCTAGCCATAGACCGACAAAATCGGAGATGCACTTGTTCAATATCATAACCTCGGTGGAATCCCCAAAGCTCAGACGCATAAGTTAAAATTGAGCTAACCATACTGTCAAACAAAAAACACTTCTTTTCACAAGACAAATAAACACTTTTAAAGGAGTTCAACAATGAGGCTAGTGCACGAGACCCTTGTTGTGCTAAACGCTTCTGACTTTGAAGGAATTTCCCATTGTAATGTAACAGTATTCCAAGGTATACGTAGGAATCGACAATTTGAAGTTCATTATTATTATAATAAAATTTATCAGTGACCGGTCTCCATCCGTTTTGGAACACAACAACTTTCGTTTTGTCTGTATTAACTTCAATGTTCCATTTATTGCAATATCCGGCTAGTTTATCTAACAGTTTTTGAAGCACATCCGGCGATTTCCCAAATAATACAGTATCATCGGCGAATAATATGAGATAAATTATATAATCACTTAGAGAAACAATATCGTCAACTTCTGTAATAGACATTTCTTCAATAAGATCGTTCACGAAAAACAAAAATAGTAGTGGTGATAACGGTTCGCCTTGTTTAACACCTAAAAAATTGTCAAGTGCCTCAGAAAGAACTTTTCCGGAACGTATACGCAGTCGGACACATGAATATATGGATTTAACCATTGTAACAAATTTTGAACTCACGCCATTTCGTATCAGTTTGTATAAAAGTATTCTTATATCGATCTTGTCGAAGGCCTTTCTGAAATCCACGAATGAACAGAATAATTTTTGCTTGTTATCTATAGTATGTTTTATAATTCCATGTAAAATAAAAATGGCATCTAGAGTTGAGCGACCTGGACGGAATCCAAATTGATTATCAATAAGCTTGTCTTCATCTTCGGACCAAGTTAATAATCGATATGTGAGAATACTAGTAAACAATTTAGATAAAACACTAACCAACACTATAGGTCTATAATTATTAGGATTTGACAAATCGCCATGTTTCGGAAATGCAATGACAATACAATCTGTCCAAAATTCAGGATAAATACCATTTTCGTAAATAAAGTTAAACATTTTTTTTTCAGAATCGGCGCAAATAATGCCGGCGCTGCTGTAAACATTTCAGCAATAATATTGTCATTTCCTGCACTTTTTCCCGACTTTAATTTTCGAATAGCCTTTAGTATTTCATGTTCAGTAATTTCTGAGTCTAAAGTGTCAGTATCAATATGTTCGAAAGGTTCATTGTCGAGTAAATTAATAATTTCTGCACATAATTCAGGCGGATCTTCTCCAAGAATATTTGCAAAATGTCGACTTAATGTCTCAGCGTTTATTGCACATTTTGTTCTTTGTTTAGGTTTAACCGTTGACCAAAACTTTCTCGGTTCTTTTTTAGCAATATTACATAGTTCTATTCCATGCTTAGTTTTATATGCAGATTGTGCACGACGTTTTGTCTTGTTGTATTTATTTTTCCATAATGTAAATGTTTTTATTAATATCGGACGGATGACGCATGAAAAAGTTCCTAGCCACATGAAAATTCTTGCGTTCAGTTAAGCACTTTTCATCGAACCATTCATTGTTTCTCTTTTCCTTTGTATAGTTGTCTCTCGTGAAAGTTGTTCGGCCAAAGACTTCAAAAGCACTTTCATACAATGCATCAGAAAATCGCTGCACGGCGGAATCTAAATCGGAATCTGATGTAATTCCATTAACTATCGCATTGAATTTGTCCAAATTGGAATTTAACTTCGTAACGTACTCATTGTTTTTAGTAATATCCCATTTGATAAATTTGTGAATCTCGGTATCGTCAACACAAGGGCGATTACTAGAAAAATTAAGTTCAAAGTAAATTGGCGAGTGATCTGAAAATTCGTTAAAATCTAGTACCGAAAAATCATTGATTAAGTGAAAATCGTCAGGTGATATAAGTAAATAATCATTGACACTCCTTCCTCTCGAAGTACAGAATGTAAAATTTCCTAAACGGTCGTTTCCTAGTCTACCATTTGCCACTACACAACCCGTGTTATAACACAATTGTAAAAGTTTTCGCCCAAACGTGTTCACTGCTTTATCCATAGATAATCTATTTGCAACGTTAAAATTCTCAGTTTTATCAACACCTGTCCAACAATATATCTATCAAGATAGTCATTATTAAGAGTGTCAGAAACTTCCCCTATGCGGCTGTTTAAGTCTCCACATAATAAAATGCTACCTTTATCACAATAATTCAAAATAATACTCTCAATAGTTTCATGAAAATCAAGGTCACACATTTGGTAATAATTAGATTTTTCATGAGGAATATAAGCAAAACACACATATATATCTTTTATAATAAGAAAAAATTCATTATGCAATTTCAACAGTATAATACCTTGGCTGTATTCTTTAACTACTGATATACCATTAAATAAAAAAGGTTTACAAAATATAGCAATACCACCCTCATTTCTTTGTCCAATATTTTCAGTTCTGTTAACATATGATACATTCAGAAAACCGTCAATATCTACCAAATTATTATCTTTTAACCAAGTTTCACTAAGTAAAAGTATATCATAATTATTCACTAAATTCAAAAAAATCATTGTCATTAAATGATGAAAATAGTCCATGGATATTCCATGACAAACATTTCAAGTTGACAAATTGTTCTCTGGGTAACCCCTATTTGACATATTCTTTACCATTTACAAAAATTTTGTCTTTAACAAAATATGCTTTAATATCTTGTTCACGAAGGTTTTTCAGAACTGGTAATTGTTCCCTTCTACTTTTTTGAATCTCTGGAGGTAATTGCTCGCATACACCGAATGATGAACCTTTCAAATGTTTTGCGTGTTTTCTCACTAAGTCCCTTTGATCGGAAGTAGCAAATTTGGCGAGTATAGGTCTCGATTTTCCACCTTTCTTACCAAGTCTATATGCATCTGTAATATTTAACGTATTTTCGTCAGTTTTAATTTTCATTTTCTCCGTACAAAATTTTTTTACAGTTTCGGGACAGTTTTCTTCTACACTTTCCTCTATGTTAAAGAAAATTAGATTATTACGCATTGTGTTCATTTGGATTTTACTTAGTTCATCTTTCAGTTTTTGATTTTCATTTCTCATAACGTCGAGAGAATCATTAACTTGTTTGTCAACAGAATCTACACTTGTTTTACTAGTTTTTAATTGCTTGGTTATTTTGTCAAGTTCCGTTTTTATTTCACGCATACCCGCTTTATGGTCATCATACTCGTCACTGATTAACCGAGTTGATCTCTCTACCTGTTCGATACGATTATCTAATGACTTCGTGTTGTCTTCTAGTTTTATCACTTTTGCATTTAATGAAATAACAATGTTTTCAATTTTATCAATTTTATTAAGTTTATTCTCAAATGTGTCTATCCTTTTAAACAAGTCATCAACCCACACTGGTCGCTGTTGAGTTTGCCCCTGTTGGTTAAGGGGGGATGTATGATGCATTGGTAAACCTTGGTTTGGCGTTGAGCAAAACTGTTGCCGGATTTGGTAATGGGTACATTGGGACTTGATTTTGGTAACACATAAAATTTGTATCTTGCGAAAATTGCGACTGACTCATAGTATTTAAGTTTATATCACGCTTTGTATCGTGTTTTGTGTGTCAGATTGTTTGTTTACACTGTCACTCGTAATGTTACCTTTGTTTACGTTTTTGGTATTGCCCTTTTTTCTCCTGCCTCTCGGCTTCTTTTTCTGTTGTTTCACATCATCCGAAACATCGAATGTAGTATTGTCACTACTGATACTTGTATTAGTCTTATGCTTGCGCGGAAGACTATTGACCAATAGGAATTATCAAAATGGCTTCCAGTTTCGTCCTGATAAAACGGGGCGGGGTTTAATTTTTCTGTTTCCTTGTGGAAGTTGAAAAGGTACTGGGAACATGTTTGTACAGGATGATGGGATTGGTATTGCAATATCGCTTAGTCAGATTTATAAATATAGATATGATAAAAAGAACAGTAATGTATAAATTTAAAACCAGGAGTTAATAAATAAAGATGAGGTATTGTGCAATAATCAATATTATTGTATAGCAACATAATATTTCCCTAAGAAAGCAACCAAAACTTAGCGTGCAATAAATTTCCATATTGCACTAGTGCAATATTACTTCATTTTCATGACGTCATTGACAACAAAAATCACCCTATTAACAGAAATTTTAGCTCTGCTATACAATAAAAGGGTTATTGCATGAATATTGGGGATATTATCCCTTGTAGAATGTATATTGCACTCGCAAGCTCGTGCAATATAAAATTCTACTCGGGACAATATTCCCCAATATTCATGCAATAACCCTATATTATTCTATTATATATAAATACTAATGGTAAAGTTGCATTGACATTAAAATGAATAAAAAAGGATATTCACTCGATAGAAAGGATATTCACTCCATGAAAAGGATATTCACCGCGGGAAACGTCACGTGCGACATATTTTTAGAAAAAGGGAAATCCCATATTTATATCGTCCAATCACATTGCTATGTAACATTGTCGCTTGACAACGTCATCGGCATCACTAAAAACAGAATTGCTTCATCTAAAGAAAAGAAGATCAGCGAAAATGGTGCAAATATGCAAAGAGGAAGACACTTAAAATACGAAACAAGTCAGCGTAACACTGGTAAAGGCGTTCACACAATATTTTGGGAAAAAAATCTCCCGACGGATGTCGAAAACACATAGCGCAGAATCGTCGCACATTACACAGATGCAAGGAGTGAAAAGGAAGAACACAAGCATTCATTTAAAAGAAATCATCGATTATTTAGGATAAAAAATTTATTCTTTAAACAAAGTCTTTAAAGAACGTTCGCTTGTTACATTAAAATGTCAATTCCCTCCCTTCTTCACAATATCCCACCAATGACGAACAATGGAAAAAAGCCGCAAACTCAGTCTTAAATTTCTGACAGTAAAGATAATGATAATGTTATATTTATTGTTTTACTTATCCTCAAAATATTTTTTGAAAAGTATATATATTTCATTTATTTTATGCAAATGTTCAAAGCCTCTTTAATCGTTAATCGTTAATTCGACACCCATAGAAAATTTCTAGGTGTATAGTATAATACATAATAAAAAGAATTATTATGTATTTATCGGATAATAGAATAAAACAGTTACTGTCTTTAGTTTCGGTAAATGTGCAGTGTTATTGACTTTTGGGAAAACAGATATTCACCTCGCCATGCGGCTCGATGAATATCTGTTTCCCCAAAAGTCAATAACACTGCACATTTACCTCAACAAAAGACAGTAACTGTATAATATACAAATACTATATTTTCAATTGTGTTAAACAAAGCGTGATTGTAGTTTGTGGAGATACTTAGGCAATGGAGAACGAAAGGTGGAAAGAGATAGAATTGTGTTTTTTGCGGAAGAATAAAGAGCTACCGGTGTTTATATGTGTGCTGTAAAAGGTTTATGTTTCGAAGCCAAGTACACGAGAAAGAATTTAATGCAAAAAGTGAGAGGTTGAAAGAAATGTTAAAAGGAGAGAAGCATATTGTGTGTAAAACGTGTAACTCTTATGTGTGTAAGGAGGCTATACCTCCTCAAGCAATGATAAATAATTTAGAAATGGATGAAGCTCCTTTTGAAGAATTAAATACGCTAGAACAACATTTAATTTCTCCAGTTTTACCATTTTACAAAATTGTGATTTTACCTAAGAGTGATCAGCGAGCTGTACATGGTCCAGTTGTGTATGTAGAATCCGATATGACAAAAATAACGAAAATTATTGATTTGAGTATACAAATACATCATGAGCCACCACACCCTTGTCAATCAAACACGCAATTTTCTTTCCAAGGCTATTTCATAGCCTAGCGTATCGTTTTTATTTCATAAAAACCATTATCCGATTTATATCATCCACTGATGTTTATAAAGTCCCCTCGTGTTTTCTAGTTAAACATATTTTCACCGGTCATGCAAAAAACACTACTGTCCGCCATCGGTCACATGACTTGTATGATCTGGGCTATTGATCTGATAAAATCTTTCCATAGGATTAAATGATTAAGCTGCAGTAACAGCCATTAGTGTTATGATTGGTAGTTAATCAATCAGCCGGTAAATAACTGTCATTATGTTGCCAATTTGGTGTACGAGTCCAATGTTAAACTAAGATCTGCAGTGTAAAATAACACGTTTGTTTATCGACCACCATGTCGCCATGCCTAGTACACAATGCTACACTATGATCTGCAGTGGCGACGATATTGGATATATAATTAGTATCAAGATCATACAATTGTTTAACGAATCATCAAGTAACCATGCCTAGTTAATATCAACTTGATAAATGAAACTTGTTTTCAAGAATTAACAATTTTCCCATAGGGTTCTATTTTAAACTAAGATCTGCACTGGCGGTCATCTTGGACTTACGATCGGTACTAATATACATTTGCTTAAAGACGACCATGTTACCACCATGCTAAGTTAATATCAACTTGATATATGAATAACTGTTTTCAAGAATTACATATTTTCAACATTTTACATAAAGTACAATGTTAAACTAAGAGTAGCGGCCATCTTCGATTTATGATCAGTACCAAAATCATTCATTTGTTTATTGACCATCGTGTTACCACGCTCAATTAATATCAACTTGATGTATGAAATGGTTTTCAAGAATCAACAAGTTATAACAATTACCCAAATGTTAAACTATGTTCCCCAGAAGCGGACATCTTGGATGAGATACGAACCTGGTGTACACAAGAAGAAATTGTAGTTCTTGATAAGATGAACAACTTAACCTCTATCTCAAAGTGTGTTT
Organism: Modiolus philippinarum; assembly: GCA_002080025.1. NCBI lineage: Eukaryota > Metazoa > Mollusca > Bivalvia > Mytilida > Modiolidae > Modiolus > Modiolus philippinarum. Next base: position 37,264 of record MJUU01034725.1, read on the forward strand.
GAAAAATAAGGAAAAATGTATAAAATTAAGAAAATTTGACTAATAAAGGGCAATAATTCCTACATGGGTATTAACAATTTCTCCAAAATTTCTAGATCGGTAGATCTTGATATGCTTAACATTTATGCAATTTAAAGTTGACCTCTATCTGTTATAGTTTTATGAACAATATTAAAATTTTGAAAATTTTACGAAAAAAGGGCAATAACTCCAAGACGGGTTTTGTGTTTTCTTAAAAATTGCAGGACTGGAAGATCTTGCTATGCTGATCCCTAAACCATAAACATACATATGACTATTATATTGTTGTGATAATATACTTGAAAACAAACTATAATATTATTTTGAATCAACTCTTATACATTCTCTCACTCACCTCTCTTTCATAATATTACAAACAATTTACATATGGAAAATAATTTTAATTTTATGTTTAAATGTTTTTTTTTGTTGTACTTATTGCTTGTTATAAAACAACTGCAGTAGAATACCGAAGGAACAAAGGAGTGAAATTCACAAAAATCGAAGTCCAAAGACAGGGCAAGAAACGAGAACAAAGAAAACAATGACGATAGAAACAAAACAACGACGCAAGACAGACACAAAGCACAGAAACAGAAATCACAAAATTCAGAACAAAGGCACCCACAGTGTGAACTCTAGTGAAACTGAGAGTGATATCAGGTGCTCCGGAAGGGTATCTGGAAAAATTGATTGAATAGGGGTCCAAAACTTTTTCAACCTGTCTACCTTACCATGTTTTTTAGCAACATACAGTTCAAGTGCATAGTTATTTTTAATTTTGTTTTTCAACCCAACAATACAAGGAAGCTTTTTTTCAAACTTACATTTGTAGATATATTTTTTAACTATAATAATAAGTAAGTTAAAAAACATGCTTTCTTGTATAAATCCAAGAAAAAAATTTTTCAGATTTAATTCAAAGTCTCTTTAGAACAATTTCAGACAGTCACAGAAATTATTTAAAAATCTGGCAGTAACTTCACAGTTATAAAATAAGTGCACAACTGTTTCGTCCTCCCTTCTGCAAAAAGAACACAGTTTGTCATCCTTTATATGAATTTTATAAAGAAATATATTTGTAGGAACAATTCTGTGTAAAAATTTATTTTGGAAATTGTACAAATATGTATCCTTGCAACATTTATCAAGTTTATCAAATATTTAGATTTGTTATCAAAAACATCTGTTTGTAATTCATCTTCCCGTTTCAGAAATTTTTCATTCGGGAAATGAACAATGTCTTTAATTAAATCTTTATATACAAATTTTTTATCCTTGCTGTAAATAAGCCTTTCTAGAAAGGTGTCCATCGGTATGAAATTTTCCGAAAAAGAGATGTAATCTCGGACATACCTCTTCACTTGTGTTGGTATTGTTGATAATAGGCTAAAATACCTCATAAAATTATTTGTACCAACTTTGGTTTTATCTGCTCAAAAGTAAAAAAAAATATTTTTCTCATAATCAAAAATATGACATAATTTTTCCACTCCAGCAGCAAACCATTTGTTATACAAGTGGAAATCGTCTACTGGAATGAAATTCAAAATATGCAGTGACAGACATTCCTGCAAAATAATTTTCAAAACTGGTTTAGATAACATAAAAGAACGCATTACATCCCTCTAGAAGGGGTTACTCAATTTATCAGATACCTCTAAAAGTTTTTCTTTTTGCAGAGAAAAACACTTAATACCCCCCAATCTTTTTTAAAATTTAATGAAAAATAGCCTGCCATTCTCCACCCAAATTCAAGAAGAATCTTCTAACCCAGCTTATCTTCAAATATGTATTGAAAGACTGCAGATGTATCATTTTAAGTCCCCCATCTTCTTTTTCTGCAATAAGAGTGTTTCGTTTAATTTTCTCATTTTTTCGATCCAAAATGAAATTGAAAAATAACTTATTTATTTCGTTCATCAAGTTCCGATCTATATTAGGTAAAGATGTCAAAAGATGAATTAATTTTGGCAAAGCTAATGTTTTAATCACTGTAATTTTCCCAAGGAGTGTAAGTTTCCTGTGCTGCCAGCTTTTTAATAATTTTGATATGTCTATTATCTTTTTTCGAAAATTTGAGTATAGGCATAATGTTGAGATTGAGTGAGAAGTCTATGCCAAGAAGTTTAAAGTTAGAAGAAGACCAATCAAGGTTTCTATCTGGACAAAGAATCAGATCCGAGTATCTCTTATTTCCGACCAAAACATCTTTTGTTTTTTTATTATTCGTTTTTAATCCTGAGACTTGTCGAAGTTTATCAAAAATTTGTAAAGTTTCATATGTGATTGTTCACTACCATCAAGCATTAAAAAAGTGTCATCAGTATACTGACTAATGAGTGATTCCTTCCCATCTATAATAATTCCCTTTACCTGTTGATTAGATTTTAATTGCATAGCAAGTAACTCTACACCAATAATGAATAAATAAGGAGACTTAGTAGTAAGTCTTCCACGGAAGACATGTGTCGCCTGCGTAATAACACTAAAAGTAAGTTACGTCAAACAGGAAGTGGGCATGCAAGAGATCCCAGACCCTCTTACACATTATAGGTCCCAATACTGATACTCCATGCCAAATTGCAGAAGGCAGGGATATGTGGTGTCTGAGAAAAAGATGACAGAAATTTTCAATACTCGAAAAATATTCTAAGTTCAGTCAAACAGGAAGTGGGCATGCCAGAGATTCAAAACTCTATTACACGGTATAGGTCCCCATACTGATACTCCATGCTAAATTACAGAAGGCTGGGAATTGTGGTTCCTGAGTAAAATGTGACAGAAATTTTTTGTGACACCAATCGACAAAAATATTCTAAGTTCCGTCAAACAGGAAGTGGCCATGCAAGAGATCCCAAACTTTATTACACGGTATAGGTCCCGATACTGATACTCCATACTGAATTGTAGAAGGCTAGGATCTTTGGTTCCTGAGAAAAATGTGACAGAAATTTTCAAGACGCAAAAAATATTCTAAGTTCCGTCAAAAAGGAAGTTGGCATGCGAGAGATCCCAAACTCTATTACACGGTATAGGTCCCCATACTGATACTCCATGCCAAATTGCAGAAAGCTCGGATACATAGTTCCTGAGAAAACTGTGACAGAAATTTTTGTGACGCCGACGCGGACGACGACGCCGACGACGCAAGACGACGGATAGTGATCCCTATATGTCGCCACTGCGTGAACGCAGGCGACACAATAATGGATCCCCTTGACGACAACCTCGTTGAAGACAAAAAAGTTAGACACATGGTCATTATTAATAACACAACTTTTTGCCTCAGTATATAATGTTTTCACCCATTTACAAACTGAAGGGCCAAAATTAAAACTGACTAATGCCATTTCCAGAAAATTCCGCTCGATAGAATCGAAAGCTTTTTCAAAATCAATCAACAGTAATAAACCCTGTAAATCGTTTTATGTCTTACTTCACGAACCAGAATAACCCTATTTGACGACATTTGACATAATAGCACTGAGAACCAGCATTGCAATCTCCTAAGTTCCAAGAATACTTAATAAACTTGTTTTGGCAATGGTGTTCTCCTCAGTTCCAAGAGCAACAAATCCGCTTGTTTTTGGCAAGGGAGTAAAATAACAAACACATGTTTCCAGTAAATGTCATTTTTTAATAAAATGACGATAAGATTATATAATCATGATAATAGAAAAAACATAAAATTAATAAACACAAGACAGGGAGTAGTTACATAATACTAAATTGTCAGTTAGATGTTCTTAATTTTCTCCCTGTCAAATAATACTCCCTGAGACAAAAAGGGGTGGCACTAAAAAACGGCCACAGACCCCCATGAAAATAAAATTGAAATGGGGGGGCAAACGCCAGACCCGGAGTTGTTGCTCTAGGATTGGTCCTATAATGGGAAACATACACATAAGAAATAAAAACAAATACACTATGATATAATTGTTCATGTCCCTTTAAACATATTAAAAATGTCCGAAAAGCAGCCAAATGCTGACCTTTTCAAGTCTTTGATAAAAGAAATGTTCACACATATATATATTCGAAAAGCAGCCAAATGCTGACCNCAAACCAATGAAATTTAAAATGGAATCTAAATTAATTGCTACAAATCTATGAGTCACTGCAGAACCATTCTGAAATTGGAATAGTGGTCCTGTAAGGTGTTTGAAATGATTCCTGTAGTTGACCAGAGCCATAACAGGACACATACAGGGGTCGCTGTAGTTTGGGTCAATGCAAATAGTAACAGGTTGGTTGTGTTTCATGTTTTTAAAATATCTTAAAGTAATTTTTAAACTGACCGGTGTATTTCCTGAAAATGTAATGTCAGTATCCTGTGCTTGCAGGACCTTAAATGAATCAGTGGGACTTCGAATTAAAATTTCACCTAAGCGCAAGAAAGCATGAAAAGATAACAAAAACACAGATTTAAGCAGGAGGTAATGGAAATAATTAAGGATGCATTTATTCATTCCAGACACAATTTTGACAAGAATATCTTTGGTAATTGGAAGTCGAGTGTCATTTCTCTTTCTAAGATTGGCACATCCTTTAAGAAGTTTTTTAACTATAAATGTGGAGGTAGGGTCCTTCAGGTTCAAGAGTTTATGTAAATAACTAATTGCTGAAATATGCGAGTATATAGTAGCTGGGCTGTATGACTTCTGAAACAAATGTCCTATAAAGTTACAAACATCTAAAGTAGCTAGTGGTAAAGTATTAACATGTGGATTAAAATTCAAATATAATTGCCAGGAGCGGTAATACAAACTCTTAGTTGACTTAGATAGAGAGGCTTGTAATAGACACACAGCTTGAGAGTTCAGATGAATAAAAGGCTGGAAGGTACCACTGTCTGATGCTGGGACAGCCAAGGAGCTGTCAGTCTGGCTCTCTGAAATTGAAATCGAGATAAGTGATCAGCAACTATGTTTGTTTTCCCTTGAATATGTTTTGCTTTAAACATAATATTGTTGCGGAGAGCAGAAACAACTAGACGGCGAAGCAGGGACATTAATACCTTATCTTTGCAAGACTTTTTATTTATGACCTCCACTACTGCCTGATTGTCTGATAAAAATAGGACTTTTGAGTTTTTCATACTACTGCCCCATATCTCTAATGCTAACGTAATGGGGAACAACTCTTTAACTGCAATCTGATGGTGGATTAGTGTGTCACACCATTTCAAGGCAAAAAATTGACTACCGAAAACGGCAGCAAAGCCAACACTTCCTGATGCATCAGTATAAAGTTTTAAACAATCTGAAGACAACCATTTGTCCGATAAAAAGACTGATTTGCCATTAAATGAATCAATGAACAGTTTCCAGGCAGACAGATCAGCACGAGCCTCTTTATTGAGATGGATATAATGGAAAGGTTTGGTAATGTTTTTCGTCAGATCAATCATACGACGGAGAAAGGTGCGGCCTGGAGAAACCACTAAGCAGGCAAAATTTAGTAGGCCTATGACTGACTGGAGTTCTCGCAGTTTAATTTTCTTTCTTTTATAAGATTCATTTAAAGCTTTCCTGATTTTGATTATTTTATCATGTGGAAGTCTACACTCTAGTGTATGGGAGTCAACTTCAATGCCGTAAATTATAATTTTTGTAGTTGGATGGACAGTTTTCTCCTCTTTGATTGGAATACCTACTCTTTTACATAACTGTAGAAAATTGTGAAGATCTTGTTGACATTTGTTTGAGTTTGGGGGACCAACAAACAAAAAATCATCAATAATATGGGACATTCCTGCTGCATTGTATTTATTTTCCATGACCCATTGCAAGGCACAAGACAGACGTTCAAATATTTGACAAGAGCTAGAGGCACCCATAGGCAGACATTTATCATAATAGTAAAAATTGTTCCAAGTGAAACCTAGCAAATGGTAATCTGATGGGTGAAGGCATATAATTCGAAAAGCATCTTCGATATCACATTTCCCCATTAGAGCATTTT
>MJUU01034725.1:57993-74728 GCA_002080025.1 Modiolus philippinarum
CCCCCCCCCCCATTGCTTATTTTCAAAAACAATATTTTCCGGAAGAAAACCATAACCCCCCCCCTTCAAATTAAATGGTCGGTCCCTTATTGATGATAATAGCAATTTTGACGTATTATGTCTCGGTCAAAAAACTGAAATTAAAACATGATGGAACTGCTGGAGAAGAAAATAAGAATCTGTTTTGACCATCTGCTTATCTGATATGTTATGCAATAACTATACAACGACCATCATCTTATATCTTGGTCGTACTGAAACAGTATAGGAACGCATAACAATGGTATTATGTAACATCTACGTGGCTCCTTTACGGTTAGTAAATTTACTTCATATATGGACTTCACGACTGATGACCTGATATATAAGTTCATAGGCCTACAAAAGCAAAGGAAACTCACCAAGAACCAACAATCTTTTGCATATCTCTGTCTTTTTGAAAATGCAGGAAATACGTTAATGACTATTCTTCTCTAAATATTTTACGAAAGGATATGGAGTAAATGAACATGAGACCATAACACATATGTCAACTCCAACTGGAATAATTTCAGTGAGCTGTATGCTTAATCAGAATATTTCAGCTAAATCTGAATATTTCTATTAAGACATGGATTACCTGATATTTTGATTAATTGATTGTTGTTGTTGCTTAACGCCAACTTCAGCAATATTTCATCAACATCGTGGCATCAACTGCTGATATTTTGATAATCTTGTACCGACAAGGAACACACAGGCACATACCCCGAGGACCATTGTATCTCCGATGTTTTGTTACATTATGGAATATAAAATACGTTCTGATTACCGTTTCTTTCTAGTTTCCTAGTCCCCTTGTTACAGCAGACTTACCTGATTTCTTGCTTTTCCCGTAAATCAGTAAACACACGTCGGGGACCAATCTTGCCTTATGTCAGTCATCCTGTAAAGACACGGTACAGACGCTTGTTTTTGTAATCCTTGTCACATTGTAACAGCAAGGAACATATACCAAGAACCACAAACTCACCTCTGGTCGTTGTGTTGTTACTGCAAAGGAACACATACCGAGAACCACAAATTCAACTGTGGGTGTGGTACTATAACAGCTGAGAACCACAAACTGACCTGTGGTTGTGGTGTTGTTATAGCAATGAACACATACTAAGAACCACAAACTCACCTGTGGTCGTGGTGCTGTTACAGCACTGAACACAGACCGGGGTACTTCATCTCCAGCAAAGCCTGCTTTAATCCATCTGGAACCGTTGTCAATTATAATCGGCTTTTTGTCATCATCAAAAACCATGCGCTAAAAAGAGTGAAATTCAATGAATTTTTCTAATAATTCGTGTGATTATAACTCTCCGTGCTTATTATTTGTCTATTTGTGTCGCCCAGTACATTACTTGTAACATTGCAACAAAAGCACCACCTCAGAAACAATTACAATGCTAAAAGATGTAAAAAAAACAATGGAGGACAAGAACGCTGAACAGAGGTTGAATAGGGATTTCTTAAAGGGTAAGCCTCGAATAATGTCATCGTTATTTCTTTCAACAAGCTTCAGTTTAAATCCTGAATCTTTCAAAAAAATTTCGTCTAGCACACAAGCGTCACCATATACTTTATTTGGTATATTTGAAATATAAGCTGTGAAAGGCCTGATGATTTTGTGTATTCAAATGTGACAAAATTATGCTCACATCTCTAGCATTTAAGAACTTATTCGATCAAGTCATACACCTTGTTGGTATAGTGAAATTATTGCCTAAAAACTTCAATCACATGTTTCGACATTTTCATCCAGCTTTTCATAGCCTTTTGCCTCGGGAATAGATTAATAATGCATTTAACAAGAACCAAAATAACTAACCAAAGGCATAGTACACATAAGATTTTGAGGATTTAATTTTTGTCCAAAGAAATATACTTAAAACGAGAAAAGAGCAAGATTTGAAGCTCCCATTATCAAATCACAGCAACGAAAGTACAATTTCCTTCGTGATAAAAACAAAATAATAGTTGATTATTCAAGTGATCAAATTAAAACTGCTTCGAAAAGATTTAATGTAACAAATGTAGTGCATTCTGTCAGAACAAACACTAGTGCATGATTCTGGGCATTCTACACTTGGGTCGACTGACTATTTCATCACTTAATGCCCGAAAGAATTTCACAGGTATAGAGATATCACACCCGGAAAAAATTTGGTTCTGTTTCCTTTAACTTTTGGTATTATGTATTATGTGTTTTATTTGTACGTCTCAAACTCGCGGATTTGGCAGATCTAGTTATATACATTAACAACTAACCTCTGAATTGTGTACTTGTTGTTTTTCTGTAGTTTCTGTAGGAGCCGTAGATGTCATGTTATTGTACACTGTAATATCTATTTATAACTAGATCTACTTGGTTACCCATTTACCTGGGTACTTCGATCTATTTAAAGTTTGTTGATTAAATTTGTCCTACTAAATTGTCATTAGTCATTTTACTTAAAGTCATAATAAGTATACATTGGTAGTTTTGAAATTTGAGTCACGTTTCACGTCAACTGCCTTCATACTTCCTGCAGCTTTTACTGCAGCATAGTACATTTTACATGGTTCCTGATTTCTAGCTGTATCCAAAAGAAGAATAACAATCCAATGTTAAATCTAATGTTGAAGTTCAAAGGGTGGTTTTCATTGTAACAGACACTGTAGATCACTGTAGTGTGTCTATAAACTCTTTGACGGACAGAGTAGCAGTATCATTCATGTTTCTCCTCAGTCGTGTCCAGAAGAGATTCATACAACTCGAAAGTTGAAATACAGATTTTTTTTCTGTAACTGATAAATATATGCATATACATTTACTGTATTTCATTTTCCTGTTTTTGAAATTCACAACACTTTGTATTGTGAAGTTTTATATCTTCAGAATTATTTCAATATCAGCTTTTGTCATAGGAATAGGAAAAAGGGCATTTCGGGGGATTCTAGAAAAAAAATCCGGCCGGGCTAATATTTGCCATTGCCGATAAAGGCGGGGATTCCAACGCCTTGACCAGCCAATGATTGTAAAATGTTTTTATTATTTTTTGTTTTTATTTCATTTTTTCACAGACATGTACATGAATGATGGACTACAAACAAAAAAAAAATTTTCTCATTGAAAATTTAAAAACATATATTTACACACACATATATATATACAAATTTTGACAGCATACTTTTGAATTTGTAGTTTTCTACTAGTGTTGTTGTGTCAATAGAAAATATTGTATTGTATCAGAATCCCATTAATTGTTGTAACCTTGTCTTGATGTCGTTGTATATGTCTATGGAGAGGGCATATTTTAGTTATGCCTGTTTTCCAATCCCTTTGATTTATATTGACAATAAAATATTCTGAAACTGATATGTACATGTTATCTGGATTTTTGCATCTGTATATCGTAAAATATCATCCCGTGAGCCAGAATATGAAGCACAGGGGCGAGTGAGTGCAGCGAACGAACCCCAGGCTTCATATTCTGGTGAGCGGGATATTTTACAATATTCCAGCTTTCAAAATTCATATAACTTGTTTATCGTCTTTTATTTCTTATTTCTATACAATAGTTTATTAGGTTTTGTGTCAAATTCTCCCAACGTTGCGCGAGAAATAAGGTTCATCCATTTTTTTTTAAAAATGGGAAATGTTTTGTAGTTATATTATGACTTCACAATATTTTTTGTCGGCTTACGTTTTTAAATTTAGAAATTCTTTGATTGAACCATGTTAGAAAGTAGAAATAGTCATTTTTTCACTGCAGAGCCTCTCATTGTTTACATTTTTCTTCAAGTTCCTAGGCACTTTTATGACGTCACAATGTAATCAAAATGGTGGCTCTATTGAAGTTATCAGCGACCTAGTTTCCGTATTTTTTCGAACTTCTCGTTTTTATTTTTGTGTATTGTTGACGGCAATTTGTTCACAAAATTAAAAACGGAAAATATAATAGATTCTTTATCCAATTAAGATTTGTTTCTTGCGAAACGGATAAAAAGGATATTGCTTGTCAAACATTGGGAGAATAGCCGTGATAACTCCAGGTCAGCCTCTTGATAAGTTCGGGTCAACCGGATAAGGGCTCTGCAGGCTGAGATAGGTGGAGGGAAAGACGAAAATAAAATTGTTAATTGTGTCCAAATTAAAAAAAAAATATCAGAAGAGAGATACTCAAATAAAATATTTAACAAAGATTTATATATTTTGTGAAATATTGGCAACCGAGTTCTATTCCCACTATTTCTAATAGTCTTTTTCGTTTTTGAAAGGCAATGAAAAAGCTAGTGATCTCAGAAATAATTGTAATGCACGCTTTCAATAAAATTTCGACTGCACTAACACATCTTGACCCGGCATCTAAATAGTTTTCAGGGGCTCCGCCTATAGAGCTGCCGAGCGCGTCCCCGGGTGTTGAATAGGGAAATGCCTTGTATATTTGGGGTAGTCAGGTCATAATACGGAAAGCCTGACCGCGAACAATTGTAGCCAAACGCCAATCCCCATACAATATAAAGACCCCTTCTATATTACTCGTTCAAGAGCAGACTCACTGGGGTTGTATAGAAGACTTAATTTCTCACCCTTCCCATTTCTTCCATTGTACAATTTCAATCAAAACTCATTACTCCAGTTGTCCCTTCCACCTTTATTACTTTCTTCTTATGCATATAATGTTTTTGAATTGATTAACCTGTCCTACTCGTCCTGATATAGCTGAAATATTGCTCACTGGACGTAGAATTCTACATTATACACTTTTTTGTCGCAAAAACGTCCTCATTTTTTCGCTAAAATGTCCTCCGACGGATTTTGAGCCCCCCCTCAATAATCTCTCATCGTAATCCATAAAATATGACTAATGTTTAAATAGATATAATTAAAACGGGCAACTCAGTATCTATAAATAGACATTACAGGGGTATATTCCTATTTTAGGTTATGAGTGATTGCCTTAGTAAGATTTTTCTCGGAACCGTATTAATCTACACTCTGTATAAATATGGCAAATTTTGTCCAACATAACCATAACGAATTTAAAGTGAAGCAAGGCACAAGTAATTAAAGGTAAGTCAAAATACTAAGTCGGTGAATGTAAAATTGGAAAATATTTAACTTAAAATTTGAGCAACTATTGCAACCGTTTGTTTGTTTTTTTTTTATCTATAAAAAATTGTTAAAACTACCAATATTTAACTATTCATTTAGCATTTGTCATTAGAAAATGACAATCAATTAAACTGAATTTGGTAATTAAGTACGGAAATTTTTTTTGCGACTGGATAAAATGAAATCCTAGGTATTTATCTAATTTACGAAAATTCGAAAAAAATCTGTGCATGTCTCCTTTTAATCTAAATTGACCCAAAATCTACGATTTTCTGGTGTTGATAAATACTTATATTAATCGAAACGTAAATAAAGCAATAACAATATATTATTTGAGTGAAAGAAGTTAACATATACTGTAAAAGAAATTTTGGCAGACTGGAACTTGCCTTTGAAGATACATTGTTTTGTAATTACAAATCACTTTAAAATAACAACAGTTTCATTTCTAAATTGCAACAGTTTCTGAAAATATGTTGCAAACCCCCTCTAAATCGAAAATCACGGATATATTACAACTTGAATTATAATGTGGGGCGAACAAACAGCAATTCAATATTTTTGCAGGGTAGTTTCTTGATAAATTAACGGCCTTTATATATTTACAAAGAACGACAATAAAAGCCTTATTCCATTGCTAAAGTCTATACCATGTATTTGTACAGACTTTTTCTCATGTGCATTTACTCCATATCCTTTCATTTTTCGCTGCAAACTTTTGAAAAAAAAAGCAACAATAAAATGTCTTTGGTAGAATTAAAGTCACTGAGCGCTGAAGTAGCAAAGTTTGCATACTTAACAAACTTTTGTTTTTCAAGTTGATATAAACATTGTAATTGCATTTTGTTATTAAAATTGTCAAAAAAAAAAAAATAGAAATTAATAAATAACAACATTTATTTTGTATTTATAGTATTTTTTTTGTATTTATAGGTTTATTTATTTTTACAAATTATCAACATGGTTTTTAACGAAGATATAACATCAGTAATCATTGACAATGGTTCTGGAATGGTTAAAGCAGGTTTTGCTGGAGATGATGCTCCTCGGTCAGTGTTCCCTGCTGTAACAGGACGTCCAAGATATCAGGTAAGTTTGTAGTCTTCCGTATGTGCTCTTTTCTGTTATGGTTCGACCAATATATCAGGTAAGCCTGTGGACATAGGTTTTACTTTCGTTTGTAGTCTTCCGTGTTATTGTTCGTCAAATATATTAGGTAAGCCTGTACGTGTGGATTTCTGTATAAGTTTTACTTTAGCAGCATTACTACAAGCTTATGACCCTCAGTGTCCGCTTTTCAAAGTTCTTTTTTTCTGGGAATCGTGTTTGCTTCCTTCTCCGTTGAATTTGTAAAAGTTAAGTAAAAATTGCTGAATATCATCCGGACCTAACAAAGAACTGTGAAGTCTATGTATCTTTCATTTATATACTGAGGTAAACAAATTCATGACAAGAACCGTGCAATTTTATTCTAGTGCATATAAAATAGAACTAAACTTTTGTAATGCCCTCTTTTTTGACAGATTGTAATGGCAGGAATGGGCGGAAAAGATTGCTACGTCGGTGATGAAGCCCAAAGTAAACGTGGTATACTTACACTAAAATATCCTATTGAGCATGGTATTGTTACAAACTGGGACGACATGGAGAAAATATGGCACCATACATTCTACAATGAACTGAGAGTGGCTCCAGAGGAGCACCCAGTTATGTTAACAGAAGCCCCATTGAACCCTAAAGCCAACAGAGAACGTATGACACAGGTATATCTACTTGTAACAAACTTGAACTCTCTTTCTATTCTAAGATATGTATAAACTAACCAGTTGTTATTATTCTTACTCATTGACTCAATTTGTATTAACTGAGAGTGAAAATTGTAAAGATAGAAGCATTTATGTAATATCTATTCAAATTTTCATTGAAACATTTACACACAACGAGGAGCATCTAGTTTTAAACTTACGACGAAAGAGACGATTTTAATTTCAAAATTATCAATTTTCCTATCATGGACAGTAATGCAAGTATGCTTATGGAGTTGATTCGAGGGCTAACACGAATTATACAGACTTTCTCATTAGACATAGTTATCTCAGTGACCGCCTTATTAATCAAGGCTTCAAAAAATTACGTCTTGTACGACCATAAAAAGGTTCTATAGTAGATACGAGTACCTTGTGGAAAAATATAAAGTTTCGGAACTGATTCAAAAAGCATTTTTTTCTTTATATTGGGGTGAACTTTACACTTTACTTTTGCTATCTACGACCTTTCAAAAGCAGTTGCTGTTGAGTGCTACCGGAGACTACCGCAACGGGAGGGGGTTTGAAGCGTAATAAAACCGGTTTCACCCACCACTTCTTTTAAAATGCCTGTACCAAGTCAGAACTTTGGCTCTTGACAACTCTGATCGGCAATTTCGTTATTACCCCCATTAACATGGCAATCTGTGGACTGTTGAATTTTTATGACCTTTTACAGAGAAATGAATGTATAATAAAGAAGGTAGGTATATGGGCATATTCATAAGCATCAAACATACCAGCTTAATATTTTGTTTTAAATCAATTGCAGATTATGTTCGAGACATTTAACTCTCCTGCTTTCTATGTTGGTATACAAGCTGTATTGTCACTATATTCCTCTGGTAGAACTACAGGGATTGTATTCGATGCAGGAGATGGCGTGTCTCATGTTGTACCTATATACGAAGGTAATTGTTAAATATCTAAGCAGTTGTTTTATTCAGTATAAACATTTGAAACTGTTCCATCTGTTTTAACGAGTTAGTTCCTCTTATTGTCTATAGTTTCAATGAATAATCAAGAAGTTCACCACTAATAATCTAGAATAAATAGGCTTTAATATATCACAAGTTATTAGCATGTGCAAAGTTCGAGTTCAGAGGACTTTCTACTAATGTTTACTGCATAAGGTCATGAATTTAATGATTTGGTAGGTATTTTGTTTTTGACCTATAATTCTTGTCATGTTTCGTGAGGAATCGCTTTCAGACTACAAAATTAAATAAGACAAGGTAATAAACATTCGTAACTTCTTTTTTTTCAATATTTAATTTATATTCTTTCCAGGATATGCGCTGCCTCATGCCATTAAAAGATTAGATCTGGCAGGAAGGGATCTGACAGCTTATTTACAGAGAATATTACATGAACGTGGCTATAACTTTACTTCTTCTTGTAAGTATTTGTATCTTTAAGATGAAAGCAATTATGTAAGAAGAATTTAAACTCATCAGTATGCCGAACAGCATACCAGCCCGCTTTTCTACTCAAACTACGCAAACAGCATATCTACTTGTTCTAGAACTCAATATATTTGCAATACCTGCTTGACAGTGAGAGATGAATTGGCGGTATATATATACCAAGTAAAAACTATAAAACCTATGACATAAGGTACATGATATATAATAGATATGGAGGTAGTTCTTAGTCTAGAAGAATGATACTGTCGAAGCGTCAGTCATCGTAGTTTAAATTGTTTTGCAATATGCAACTCTTTCAAATCTATGTCAAAGTAAACACTGATTATTAAATGAGACAAATAAGTTTCCTAATTCACATCTACAAAAACAAGCATACGGTAATAAACTAATACTTTGTACGACTATAATAGAATTTCCAGAATATAAAACGGTAGTTATTCAGTCCATTGCCAGTTAATAAACATTAAAATACTATTTAGCCGCTGCACACTCAATTGATTGAGGGCATGGCATGATAAAAGGTTTCCAAAGTTACCAATTGTAGAGTAGAAAGATAAAATATAAATGATTTGCGGTATACGAATTAAGATTTGATATTTCACTAACTTTTGCAGCCGAGACAGAAATTGTACGAGACATGAAAGAAAAGATGTGTTATATTGCTATGGACTTTGAACAGGAACTTGAAAAGTCATCCGCAGTAGAAAGTTCATATGAACTTCCAGATGGTGCTGTTGTAACTATTGGCAATGAAAGATTCAGATGTCCTGAAGTCCTGTTTCAACCTTCATTTACTGGTAAGCAATATTTACGTTCATAATGATAAGATATCGTTATTACAGAACATGTTGCTGAAGGATATATTAAAATTGTATATTTTGTTAAATAATCGTGGCCTTATTTTGTAATTGTTGCTACAACCATATTTTTCAATAAATTTGCTTGATATAAATGTCAACATATAATTTGCTAGTGTCCTTCAAGTTTTAACAAACCATTTATAGTATCCTGTGATTTGAAATATATGCATACATAAAATTGTTATTGAAGCACCGAAACGTTTAGCCTCGATAAGATTTGGTACAACGTTAGTTTTTGATCTTTCAAATGTTTCGATCTGCGCAAAAGTTCTCAAAACGACAATCTACAGAAATTCAAGTAATATTAAGTTATGAATACCCAGTTACTAGTATTTCTTACAGTATTTGGAGCTCTGTGCATGCTTAAACATCTATGAATTATTGTTGAGTGTTATTAAGGTCTACCCGAGAACCTATAGTATTTCTTCTGATTATTATTTTTTTTTTTCCGCCAACTTTTAAACTCTTCGGCCCAAAACTGTACGCGACATGTTGAATTGAGCTTTCGCACAAAATACTGGGCAGACATAAACTTTTCGCAGTCGAGGGCCACATTCGGAATTTTGTTCCATTACGGAGTTCTTCCCCTTTTCACTAAATACCTTGTGATCACTTAAACTCGAAAACCGTAAAAGATAGCTGATGAAGTGTAATGGGGAAAATGTTCGTTAGGTCATGACGGAACTTCATTACATTTGGTCCGAAACCGTGCGGTATACTTTTGGGGGGTTATTGCCCTTTGAAGATTTTCAATTTCCGTCATCGCTCAAAACTTCTAAACGGTTAGTCGTAGAGACATGGGACCTTCACCATTATTCTTAGTTGATATAAGTTACATCTAAAAATGTCAAGGTCAAAGGTCATCGGTGACTTTGACCTTTGACCTTACCCCTTGTTATCGCTTAAACTCAAAAACCGTAATAGATGGCTGAAAACATATAATGGGAAAAATGTTCATTATCATGAGACGCAGCTTTGTTACATTTGGTCCGAAGAGATTTGACGACTCTTTATATGAGTTATTGCCCTTTGAAAGATTTTGAGTTTGCGTTAATGCTAAATACTCCCAAACGATAAGTCGTAGAAACCTGAAACCTTCACCATTGTTCATAAGTCATATATGGCCATCTAAAAATGTCAAGGTCAAAGGTCACCGGTCAAGGTCACTGATGACCTTAAGCCTTGTTATCGCTTCAACTCATAAACCATAATAGTTGGCTGAAAACATATAAAAGTAAAAATGTTCATAATCAAAAGTCGCAGTTTGTTACATTTGGTCCGAAGAAATTTGACGACTCTTTATATGAGTTATTGCCCTTTGAAAGATTTTGAGTTTCCGTTAATGCTAAATATTCCCAAATGATAAGTCGTAGAGACTTGAAACCTTCACCATTGTTTATAAGTCATATATGGCCATCTAAAAATGTCAAGGTCAAAGGTCAACGGTCAAGGTCATGGATGACCTTAGGCCTTGCTATCGCTTCAACTCGTAAACCGTAATAGATGGCTGAAAACATGTAATGAGAAAAATGTTCATTGTCATGAGACACAACTTTGTTACATTTGGTCCAAAGAGATTCGACGACTCTATATATGAGTTGTTGCCCTTTGAAAGATTTTGAGTTTTCGTTAATGCTAAATACTCCCAAACCATAAGTCATAGAAACCTGAAACCTTCACCATTGTTCATAAGTCATATATGGCCATCTAAAAATGATTCGGGGTCCGATTTTAGAGTTTTTTGCCTATATCTCAAAAACTATTAAAGATACGAAGGAACTATAAAGAAGATAAATTGTTCAGCTCAATATGGCCGAAAAAATGAGGTCAAGGTCAAAGGTCAAGGTCCTTAGCAACAACGTTATTTGCCATAAAAGTCCTTAGCAACCATAGGCAAAAAGTTTCGTAATGTTGTAAAGAGGAAATGAGTCCAAAATTTTTGGACCAACCGCTATGGACCTAGGGTCCGTAAACTGTTTTTCGGGGTCCGAAATAGAGGTTTTTTGCTTATATCTCAGAAACAGTAAGAGATAAACAGAAACTTAAAAAGCAAAAATGTTCAGACTTTAATATGACCTATAAAATGACATCAAGGAAAAAATTCCAAGTCCTTAGCAACATAATGAAATCCTTAGCAACCATATATTTTTATAGTATATCTTGGAAACTGTGATAGATAGTGGATAACATGTAATAAATAAAATGTGTATTTTATTTTATCAAGATCTACATTTAATATATTGGGTCAAAAATTATTGGACCAAGCGTTATGGACTTAGGATACGAAAACTGTTTTCCGGGTCCAAAATTGAGGTTTCTTGCTTATATCTCAAAAACTGTAAGAGATAGAAAAAAANCTCGATAAGATTTGGTACAACGTTAGTTTTTTGATCTTCCAAATGTTTCGATCTGCGCAAAGGTTCTCAAAACGACAATCTACAGAAATTCAAGTAATATTAAGCTAGTGTCCTTCAAGTTTTAACAAACCATTTATAGTATCCTGTGATTTGAAATATATGCATACATAAAATTGTTATTGAAGCACCGAAACGTTTAGCCTCGATAAGATTTGGTACAACGTTAGTTTTTTGATCTTCCAAATGTTTCGATCTGCGCAAAGGTTCTCAAAACGACAATCTACAGAAATTCAAGTAATATTAAGTTAAGTTATGAATATCCAGTTACTAGTATTTCTTACAGTATTTGGAGCTCTGTGCATGCTTAAACATCTATGAATTATTGTTGAGTGTTATTTGAATTTGTTATTATATTGTTTGTATACTGTAGGTATGGAAGCTTCAGGAATACATGAGATGATACACAACTCTGTAATGGCAACAGATATAGATATCAGACGTGATTTGTATAACAATATAGTACTATCAGGTGGTTCTACTATGTATCCAGGTATGCATGTTTTTTATAATAACAATTAAAATACAAAACAAATACCCTTGTGGTAAAAAAAAATAGTAAATTTTGTGCTGTACATGTGTTACAAGGAGTAACCTCTCATATAATTATATGGAAAGCCGTAATCCAAATATAGCCAGAAAGAAGTATTCATTACAAAAAATATCGAAAAAGGATGACAAATCCAGTATCAAGGACATCCACCAAGTGCCATACACAGAATGAGGCCTAAAGTATTTTCAAAGGGTTAGGTTTTTGATAATAACAGTACATTTCTACAAAAAGAGAGGTAAAAAATGTTCATGCGAGATAAGTCGGACTACTGAGATGGTGAATATCATCGGGGGTCTCTGATCCACCAGCAGTGGCATCGACCCCTTGGTTTCAAAATAAAAAAAATACCCAAATTGCAAAATAAACAGTTATGAGCAGAGAACTAACAATCGTTCAATAGAAAGCAGAGTTCTAATGATTTACCAATATAAGACTAACAGTTAAGAGGATCCAAAAAATATTTTGAGGAACAATTGCAGAGAATGGTTTAAAAAATATGTTTTTTTTAAATCAAATTCAAAAATTAATTGGATCCCTACGTACAAAAGTAAATTAAAGTTGGTGGTAAGTTGGTTTCCTTAAAAATCATAAATATGTAATTTGAAACAAATCTTTTCAATGTGAAAGCAAATATTTAAGTTTGTAAACCCTAATAAAGTGGTGAAACATCTGCGATATTGTTTAACTGTAGACAAAGTAAATATGTTTGTTACCAAGAGTCAGCTAAGTATCAAAGAAACAAGTATACCCCAAAAGGATATTATTATTGCAGTGTGTTATTGTCTCATGTTCATTTGTCGTAAAATATATAATATGAGGACATAATCAATGAATTGATAACTCAAAGACTAAGGGAACAATTTCCGTCACTTATATATTATTTTAAATTTCAGGTATAGCTGACCGTTTAAAGAAAGAGTTAGATGCTATTATACCTAATTCTATGAAGACTAAAATCATCGCTCCACCGGAGAGAAAGTACTCAGTATGGATTGGTGGATCTATTCTTGGATCCTTGACAACATTCGGTAACATGTGGATATCTAAACAGGAGTACGACGAATGTGGACCTTCCATAGCACACAGAAAATGTTTCTAAATGACTTGTAAATTGTCCTATTTCAGTATATGTGCAATATTATTTTAACATATGTACTCAATTCTCCCTTAAAATTTCTAATATAATGCATACATGTGCCTTTTCATATTACTTTATCTGTGCAATATGCAAAAGAAAGTTAAAAGTGCATTAACTGTATTTCATGATAACAGTTCCCATAGAGACTGTGCAAAAAAAGACTTATCTTCTTTAAAGGTGTTATTTCATGAAATTTTACCGCGCAATTAACTTATATTGTTGTTTATACTATTTTTGAAATATTCTGTACATCTTCATATTTTGTGCATATTCAATACCTCTCTTTTTACCTTTGTTCGAATTATTATGATTTTTGTATTTATATATAAAACATGATTATAGATATTTCCCTTTCCATTCATATTCATTCATACACTTGAAATCGTGGACTGAAAACGTCAATGCATATTAATTAAGACGGGGTAAGGGGGGCTTAATTTTATTATGCAATGGAGTAAAATTGATTCACTAGTATCTGTTATTGTAATGTCCAATTCCCTGTTATCTATTATTTGAAGAATCAGTGTGCTGTTATCAAGAAAATTCCAATTCCCTGTTATGCTGTTATTGGAACCTCCGTTGCCCCTCCCCTCATTTAATTTTTTCCATTTACTGATATTATTTATTTTATTTTTGGGCATTATTTTGTGTTATTGTGCTTGTATATCAGACTAAGGACATTCATGAGAATTTGTTTATTTTATTGTATGTGTCATTAGTCATAACCCATTTTGTAAATATTTCAAAGTCCAATTCCTCTTCATCTTGTAAATATTTCAAACTCCATTAACGCCAAGTATTTATAGATTTTGCCATGCAATATGTTATTTGATCTTCATATTGTTGTAATATGATATATTTTTTATTTGATATTGATATTGTTACAATGTTTGTTAAGATTCTATTTGATATTGATATTGTTACAATGTTTGTTAAGATTCAAAATTCACAATTTTAATGAAATAAAATTTATAAAAAAATACTGTTTTTTTTCTTCACAGCAAAAATAAATTGAAAAACATTTAGTTTCTGCAGGTATCAATTCAGACAAATTATGTCTCTCCAATGTGGATTAAATCAAAATGTTTGGCAGAACAAACCCAAAATATGTATAAAAGCTGTTGGATAACTTATCACCAACAGGATTTCAAGACTATACAAAATGGCAAAACAGACTTACAAAATAGAACAACAATAAAAGCGTTTTCTATTGCTTGTTTTTACCATATATTTGTAGAGACTTTGCCTCATGTACATTTACTCAATATCCCTTCATTGTTTATTTAAGGACACAGCTTTGTATTTGGCAGATAATTTTTAGTTTAAGTAAGCTATTTTTTCTTATATTTAGACTTTGCAGGTTTGCAACTATAACGGTGTTTTCGCGCCAGCACTAAAGTACTGGATTTCTTGGCTTATAAATAACAACGGGGTTAACAGTACGCAGTGGTAATAATTACCAAAGTTATTGTAAATTAAGCATCTTTAGATGTGCACTGAAGAGACACAAGTTGTCGAAATTACCATCTGCACAGCAAAAATGGTCCAGCAATTTTGGTCAACAACAAAAGGATATGGAGTACATGCACAGGAGACATATAGTCTTTACAAATACATGGTTAAACCAAGCAATAAAACAACGCTTTTACTGTTGTTCTTCATCTTAAAAGCCAACATGTTGCTTTCAACAAGTAGCTTTGCTCATACCTTGATTTATTTCTATTTTCTATTTTTATTTTATTTTTGCACGAAAGACTGAAGTACTTATATTTATATTAAATGTTACTTTAGTTAGGATTTAGCGGTTTGTTTGTGTATCTGTAACCATTTTAATGAACACTGTTTTTCATTTACACGTATACTTTAACTATTCGTGAACCTAACAATTGGAAAATGGATTTTGGTGAATGGTATCTATCGCTAATTTGCTTAATTTTCAATTGTTCCCGAGCGACGATCCCGAGCGACGATAATTCTATTATCATTGCACTGCCCTGATATGAACATATTATCGTTCATCTCTATGGAACGTTAGCAACAGCGTATTAATATCACGTCTCGTGACATTTCGTGAAAAAATAATCCAATGAAAGAAAGCGTTATATAAAAAAAAATTATATGTTTAATAAAAAATATTTCCTTAAAAATTGAAATATATATATATATAACAGAATTAGCGATAAAAACACTATTAGTAATTTGTTTTGCTCGGGTGGATTTCTCTGCTTGTATTGCAATAAAAGCAGAGAATTCCACCCGAGCAAAACAAATTACTAGGAGTATATATTTATCAAACAAAAAAATTATCCTACTCTGTTTACGGTGATTACCATCTATTGAGAACATAATTCAAAAACCGAATTTGACAGATATAACGAAACTTTCCTACAGAGTCTGCCAAATAAAAATGTATTTAAGGTAATAGACCTGGGGTAAGGGAGATAACTCCCTTTTCTGCACAAATTACTTGTTTTGATTGGTATGAATAAAACAAAAGATTAAGAATGTTTTATCATAAATAGAAACAAAATATTTATGTTACCATGACACTGCGCTCCTTTTATAAAATAAAGTGCCTACATAAAAATATCTAGGTTTTGAATGGCATCTTAAAAATATTGAAATAGATGAAAGTCAGATTTAAGGAATTAAGGAATTTTAAGATTTTTTATTCAGTTTTCCTAACATTGTGAAACTAGATGTTGTCGGAAACGACAGCTATCCCCGCACTCCCTGTTTGACACAGAAAACAGTTGTTATACACCCTTGGCATAATTTTTTTCATTATCTTTGAAATCTACCTATTGATAGTCATTATTTTTACTAAAAGAATTATAGGATATATGGTCGATAAGTAGAATTCCAAAAAATAAGTGGTCTTTGAGACTTTCAGGAAATTAACCAAAATTGGAATAAATATTTTTGAAATCCAGTTGATGAAAATGTTTTTCCTAAACTAAAGAAACATTTTAAGTATGGTTGCTAGGTAGAATTCCAAAAAATAAGTGGTCTTTGAGACTTTCAGGAAATTTACCAAAATTGGAACCAAATATTTTTGAAATCCAATTCATATAAATGTTCATCCTAAACTACACAAACATTTTAAGTATGGTTGGTAGGTAGAATTCCAAAAAATAAGTGGTCTTTGAGACTTTCAGGAAATTTACCAAAATTGGAACCGCCTTTCAGAATCGTAAGTTATCAGAATTTTGCTTTTTACCAAACACTTGTCAGAATATAATATAATATGCCAAAATTTTTAAAAAATATGTGTCTTTGACATTTTCAGGAAATTTACCAAAGTTGGAACCGGAACCAAAATTCCAAAAGCTTATTGCAAATCTATAGACTATATGCAACAATTCTGCATAAAGATTTGATCCCTAAATCCAAAAATGTAGGAGGAGTTT
>MJUU01034725.1:74913-86438 GCA_002080025.1 Modiolus philippinarum
AAAATTGACATCATGGGGCCTCTTGTTTGCACCAAGACCAATATCGAAAATCCGAAAGCTTATTGCGCATCTGCACACTATATGCAACAATTCTACAACAAAATTAAATCCCTAAATCCAAAAATGTAGGAGGAGTTTGAGTCACAAGAAAAGTGTGACGGACGGACAGACGGACAGACGGAGGGTATAACATTATCCCCGAACTTTCTTCGAAAGTGCGGGGATAAAAACGGTAAGGTTAATTTTTATGAAATTTTGATATAAGTCATATATATATATATGTGGACCTTTAATTTCCCAGTTTTTTTTTGTCAAAATTGACTGTTAGGATTTTCAACTAGAAGAAATTGAATAGAGCTGTGTTTTCAGCAATGTTTTGAAAACATATTTTCTGTTTTACTGTAAAACAACACTGAATGCATGCTTATGATAATTCTTCTCTCATATTTAGGTTCATACGTTTCTATGAAGGAGTTAGGCAACTATAGCCTTTTATGCCAATTCTTATTCATCTACAGTACAGTAGTACATGTTTCCCGTTGATGATTACTGAACAGAATTTAAAACTCCTAAAGATAGGGATGTTTCTGTGAAGCATAAATCAAAAATCTTACGGTGAAAGTTTTCAAAACTTTTTCTAGAAACATATTAGTACATAATTGTCTCAAACTGTTTAAAGAAAATTGATTGTGTGGAAAATTTTTGGGTTACCCCGGGTCTACTTCCTTAAAGCATAATTGCTATAATAAATTAGGACAAAGTAACCTTGTTTAAAAAGAGCTTATAACAACGATGTTAATTCTATATGTATATTTGAAGAGATGTTGGACGATACGTCATTGTTGATGAAGAAAAAACTTTTTACATTCAATGGAAAGGCCAATTTTATTTAAGTTACCATTACTAGATTTCTATAGGAGAAAAGGGGCTTTTTACACTTATGAATATAACTGTAGCTTCTATTAAGTATCATTAAGAACCAGTATTTTTAAATGAATAGTAACAAAATGTTAAGACCACAGCTCCAACACGCCAACTCCAACCCATCCCGCTTCCGGGTGAATGTTGCCAGATTAATTTTCACATATGGAAACATGTTACATTTATATTGAATGTCATTAGAGTGTGGTGTTTACTGTGATTTAAATAATCTGTCTCTAAGGTGTCTATTGTTTGTATTTCTGTAGTCATTATAATGAACATCAATTTTCTAAGATTATTTTCACGTAGTCTAACTAAACGGGAAATTAAGAATAGGAAAATAGGTTTTGGTGAATGGTGCCGTAAACATCAAACAAATAATTTATCCTACTCTGCTTACGGCGATAAACATCTGATGAAAAAGTATATTCGGAACATAATTCCAACACTGAAAGTGGCAGAGGAATATGCATATATATCAAATCCCGAAAACATTAACGAAACTTTGCTCCAGAGTTTGCCAAATAGATATGTTTTTAAAGCGACACATATAAGTGGTGGAATTGCTATAATAAATAAGGACAAAATTAAGTGCGTGAAGACTCCCTGTTTAAAAAGAAAAAGGATGGATAACATTACATTTCTGAGAAAGCTTTGCTCTTTATGGCTGAATTACAATTATTATATTCATGCTGAAGAGTTGTATTACAGGGATATTAAACCAATGTGTATATTTGAAGAGATGTTGGGCGATTCGTCAGTGTTAATGGATTACAAATTTTTTACATTCCATGGAAAGGTCTATTTTATTGAAGTTACCAAAACTAGATTTCTTGGAGAAAAGAGAGATTTTTACACTCCCGAATGGAAACATTTGAATATAAATGTAAGATTGCACAAGAAACCTCGGTTTAGAATCATTAGGAAACCAGTATTTTTAAATGAATTGTTGCATCATGCCGAAACCATCGCCTCCACACTTCGATTGATACATGTTCGTGTTGATTTCATGGTTGTTGCAGGCAATTATTTCTTTTCGGAATTAACTTTCTCTCACCACGCATGTAAGGGAACAATATTCAAACCATTATCTGCAGAACTGTTCTATGGATATGTAGCTAATAATCCATTGGCTACTGTCGACCCTAATATGATATTAAAGTTTGTATAATCTCTTTACTAATGCTTCAATTTCTTTACTCATTACTAAGGTCACACGCTTCAATCTCTTCACTCACTGACACAGTCACACGCTTCAATCTCTATGCCCACTGCTACAGTCACACGCTTCAATCTCCTTACTCACTGCTTAAGGGCATATCCAACAGTTTCTTGTTATATTGTCATTTTTACAATTTTTAGATATATTGTGAAACAAATACCGAAGATTCCAAAAATGACAAGAAAATGATGGGTCACCGATCTTGTTTCCATGGGAATCGAGGTTAAAAATTGGTTATTTTTGCGTTTTTAAAGAAAAATCAAGTTTTAGTTTGAAAAATAATGGATAATATATTTTCAATTTAATCGATACCAAAGTGACAGAAAAACAAAGTCAAGGTTTTAAAGATTTTCAGAAAAAAAATTCTATATGAAAAAGTATTTCTATTCATATAAATCAATGAATATGTAGCCCTTGTAACGGTAAAAGTGGCATAAAATGTCCCCATTACATTTTAAGTTTACAATATTTTACAGACTTCTCATATTGTCGATTTTATGAAAATTTGATATCATGTATTTCTAACAATATGCTACTAAAAAATCTCAAAAACCACATAGGTCACCGAGTTCGTTTCCGAGTAAATCATTAAAATATGCAACGTTTAACAAATCTCCCATAGGTAACACCCATAAAGTCCGCCAAACATGAAACAATGGGAATTACTTTGTGACGTTACATTTATTAACGTCATATTCCCGGAAAACATTGCCTTCTTTTTAGCCTGGTCGAACCTGTCCCAACCTCGCGGTAGGGCCAGGTGGATGAGAAAAGTTAATCGTCCCTGATTGGTCTATGGAAATGCGAATTCATGGGAACGATTGACGCGGAATGCTTTTTGTTAACAAAAAACACAAACTATTTTCGTAAAAATGCATCAAAGTTCATTATATTCATGCTTAAAACAACTAAATTTTTCTTTTATCATAACGTTTCGATGGTTTAGTTTTCTGTTTATCTATCGTTCAACAGCCCGAAAGTCAGCATGGGTCAGGATCCCAGGCTACCTTCTTTTGTGTTTGCTATTATCTCCCCTGAAACTATTGGATATGCCCTTAAGTCACACTCTTTAGTATCATATTAGTATAAAAAGCATCATATATATCAGCATTTTTCACTTTCAGATAATAAGCTAACGCTAGCTCGCTTTTTACACTAATATGATACACAGCACATTAATAAAATTAAAAAGTGAAGGATATAGTTCTCAGAAAATTGTTAAGGAAATATTAGCGTGTGATTGCAGCATCGAAGATTGTAGCGCGTGACTTTAGCAGTGAGTAAAGAGATTGTAGCGTGTGACTGTAGCATTGTAGCGTGTGGCTGTCCCAGTAAATAAAGAGATTGTTGCGTGTGACTGTAACTTTGAGTAAATAGGTTTTAGCGTGTGACTGTCCCAGTAAATAAAGAGATTGTTGAGTGTGACTGTATCTTTGAGTAAGGAGATTGTAGACTATGACTGTAGCAGTGAGTAAAGATATTGAAGCGTGTGACTTTAGCAGTGAGTAAAGGGATTGTAGCATGTGACTAAATTTGGTTACACAAATGGGTATTTCCTTTGTTGAAAAGGGGTATAGGTATATCAGTAAAGAATCAGGTTAGATAACTCTTCGGACAAAACGTTGTTACTTTTTATTTTAATTGGTATTTTCTTGTGAAGTGATATCATCAAATGGTTGATATGGGTAAAATATTAAATTTGAGAACATAACCATTGTTTCTGAATAATGTTTCTTTAAGTTAGATTTGGATTTTAAAAATGCTTTTCGCGTTTTCAGTAGGTAAAAGGTTGATATTTAATGCGTTTGCAGGATTTACTGTTGAAACTGAAAATTTTACTAGTTTTCGCGTGTTGTTTCCAATTTTGACTGGAGTCATGTTCCTTTGGCCTCAAAATTTCAGTTTTTCCATTTTGATTGTGCTGCCATCTATTGTTAATTGATATATCGTATTGATTCAGTTGTTCATTTGTTCAAAAACTATATTGTCAAAACTATCACTTTATTTGTTAATATTGATGGAGGCTTTATCAAAATTTATCAAGAATAGCCCTGTTCTTTTCCCGTTTTCCACATGCTCTATTCGCACTTATACGTGGTTTTAGTTCTGGGTAGATAATGGAAAATAATTTAGAAAAAGATGAACATCTGTGATCCACTAAATGACTTTGCACCTACGGACATAATGTAGAATTCAAGAAACAGATGATGACAGCTGTTTAAAATAGAATTTTAATTATAAATTAGTTACATATAATCACACTTCAATGAGTGATTAAAGAGGTGTGCATTTATAATCTATCCTTAACCAGTGCGCTGATTTTCTTTCTGTAGATGACTTTTATAGAATGCAGTCACAATAGAGTTTTAGTAGTTTTTAATAGAAATGTGGTCCTAGTGAGAAGTATCATAAATTCATATATAGTTGATATTGATTTCAGCATTCGGCTAACCAAGGGCATTGTCAGTTGATTTGGAAGGTTCCAATGATCATAGCTCAACTGACATGAGTCGGCTACCCGTCTGTTGAGGGTAAAATAAATCATTCAAATATTTTTTACAGACACAAAAATCCTTGCATCACAAAATGCTTCTGCTTCTGTGCTTATATTACAAATATTACTTTGGATGTTATTTTTTCTGAATTTTTTTAATGGGGACGGTATATCCAGTATATTTTAAGACATTTTATGGAAAAAACTTTTTCAAGAAAATAAGGACTTTTTCAAGAGAAGTTAAAATGGCTTTTATTAAAAAGTTGACATATAAACGAACACTTGTGCGGGTTTTGTTTAAATATGTTACCGAGTAAGCCATGGTATATTAACAAAATATAAAAGTTACTGTTTATTTAGTTTCTGCATAACTTATGTTTCTTCGGTGCAGATAAAATCGAAACAGTTAGAAGACCATTAACTCAACGATGTAAAAAAAACTGATCGGGAACAAATAATCAAATATGATCTAAATGTAAAGCCAAGATCAGTCATGGACAGAGCTTTGCATGAGGGAGATACTCCTTAGTTTCAACAATTTTAACAAAAATTTAGATACATATGAAAAAGAAAAGAAATGGGGTAAATGTCAAGGAGACAACATCCAATATCCAGGTTAAAACGACCTAAAACAAAGCATCTAGGGGTCACCGTACGGTCTTAAACACAGTGAGGAACCTCACACCATATAGAAAGCCCTTAATGGCCCCAAAAGGGTAAAGAAGTGGATAAATCAATGGAAACAAACCACATCCAATAACCCAAATATCAAGAAACTAAAATTTTATAAGAAGACACGGACAAGCCAATCACCAACATATATTGCAACATGTATTGCAAATTTCCTAGTAAAATCTGTTTTCGGGTCAGCTCAGCATCGAATTACAAAAACAGGATAACAGTAAACACCTACAATGGCCGAAAACTACAATCACATGCCACAATTCACAAGCGAACTGCAGCAGAAAAACAATAATGAAGACAAGAGACAAACATAAATAACGATAGGAACTCGGGATAGCCGGACTTAATACCGGCACTAGCAAAATCCAGTGGAAGGGTTAAACCGGTTTATGGGTACTCAAACCTCCTCTTTTTCTATCCAATTTCCATATAGTATAATAAACATACAAATAAAACCAAATACAGGTAGACTACTAACTCAATGACCATTATCTTGGAAAAGAAAATCATATGACGGAACGTAATTTAGAAAGATGGGTCAAATAGTGCTCGCCGCTAAACTGCCCGCTAGCTCAAGGAACCTAGTCTGCTGGTAAAAACACTGTCGCACTACGGAGGAAAAATAAAACTCAAATCTCCACGAAGGGTTTGGTAAAGAGTCGTCATGTATTTCAGTAGACATCGGCAGTATCAGTAAGAAGTTTGTATATATGTAAAGTCTTCGGGTCACTGAACGCACATATAATATATTGGTTCGTACTTTGGAAATTACATTTACAATAACTTCGGTATTTAGTCATTTGATTAAAAAAAATAATAAACTTGAGAAATTTGTAAAAACCGACGATAAAAATGAAATTTCGATACATAAATATATTTTATCGCAGTCCTGTTTACCTTAATCAAACCAGTTAGTTTGGCTCTCTTAAATTTTTGATTTATGGTTGAAATATAAGCAGTTTGGAGAAATTAGACATGTATAATTGATCTAAATCGACAAAGTCATAGGTGTCTATCTATTACATTACAAGTAAATGTTGTGATCTACAGCTACATTTAACAAGATAACACTATCCTGACGTATGCCTTTAGTTTAATTACATTTTTAGCTTAATTTCGAAGACAAAACCTCCTTGACTTATACCATTGCTTACACGAAGTACCTTAAAATGATTTTTTCTTCATATCGATATGTCTTTTCATATATTTTACTAAATTCTAATAGAAATAGATGGGATGCAAACTCAAGAAATTTGTTAGTTGCTATATAAAAGGATCGCAGAAAACATTTTTTTTGCCAGAATCCAGACACGAAGTACACAAAGTTTATGAAGAAATAAGTATAGAAACATCGAAATACTAGAAAATGTGTTTTAAAACGACGAAGATTCACGGATTAAGATATTTTCATGCACACTTAATCTCTAGGTACTTTGCACACAGGGGAAACTTTTTTTTATAAACGAGACGTTCAACTGCTGCACTTAATTCTTTTATAAGTTGTTTAGAGTTCATGGTTTTAAATAGCCACTATATTCAATTTGATTCCAGCATTGCTCTTTGTGAATTTTGTATTTAGAATGTTTAAATGTCTGACGCAGTTCCTGCGAATACTGACAAACAGTGCTATAGATTTCATCATTTCATCGGGGGTAGAAACTTTGAGTTTAAGAATCTTTACGCGGACTGCGTTTTTGGAAAGTGGCAGACATCCTTTTTGGCCTTCCATTGCTCTGAATCCGAAAGACATATTAGCATAGAGGATAGTGATGTGCAAAATCTCATGAGCAACATGCTTTCAGAATCTCGCTGCACAGTTGTCGCCGACTACAATCTGGAGAACTGCATTGTGTAAAATTCCAAATTTCTGTGGGCACAGTTGCCGTCATTAAACTCAAAGCTTATAGCAAATAGGTCGGAATCTTTTCACAGGCACTACATTTTTTTTGTATAATAAACAGTTTTACGATTGTCATCTGACTATCTTTTCTTTTTTGGATTTGATTGCTAAAAAGTGTATAGGACTATATCTTTTTGCCACCATGTATAGTTTACCAAGTGTGTATCTAACAACGACAGTAGAATACCAAAGGAACAAGGGAAGTGATAGTTACAAAAATCACAAGTCCAAAGACACTGCAATAACGGCAACGGAGAAAAACAAGGATGTGAGACAGCCACAAGGCACGGAAATAAAAAAATGACATTAAGAACAAGTGATAACTGTGTTCGCAAGCGAAACACAAAAGTCTCCAAACGAACTCCCATATCGGATTTCAAGGCATAACGAGATCCCCTCTAGCAAAAAAACAGGGGTTCCCCTTATAACCTTTGTAATTCATATTTCTCAAAATCCCCTTTTTTATCAGAAAACTGAATTGTCAACCAAAAAACTATGTTTCTGTTTTTTTTCTATGGCAAACTAGTGCTCTTTTGTCCATTACATTCAATTTCAGACCCTTTCTAAAAATAAATTTGGCAGGGGTTCCCCTCATAAGCTATGTAATGCATATTTCTCAAAATCCCTCCTCTTTATCAGTAAACCCGATTTTTCAAATAAAAAGGTTTCTGGTTTTGTTTCGATGGCAATTAAATGCTCTTTTGTCCATAACACCATTTTTCAGACCTCTTTCCAAAGGAAATTTGGGCAGAGGTTCCCCTTATAACCTAAGTAATATTTCTCAAAATTCTTTTTTTCCATAAAACTCAATTTTTCAACCAAAAACATACGTTTCTGGTTTTGTTTCCATGTCAACAAAGTGCTCTTTTGTCCATTACACCCAATTTCAGACCCTTTCCAAAAAAATTGGACATGGGTTCCCCTTATCAGCTATGTAATACATATTTCTCAAAATTCCTTCTTTTTTATCAGAAAACCTGATTTTCCACAAAAAAATATGCTTTGGGTTTTGTTTCCATGGCAACCAAATGCTCTTTTGTCCATAACATCCAATTTCAAATCTCTTTCCAAAGAAAATTTGGGCGGGGTTCCCCTTATAAGCTATTTAATACATATTTCTCAAAATTCCCTTTTTTATCAGAAAACTCAATTTTTCAACAAAAAATATGTTTCTGGTTTTGTTTCCATGTCAACAAAGTGCTCTTTTGTCCATTACATCCAGTTTCAGACCCTTTCCAAAAAAAAATTTGGGCAGGGGTTCCCCTTATAAGCTATGTAATATATAGTTCTCAAAATTCCTTCTTTTATAAGAAAACTCAATTTTTCAATAAAAAAATATGTTTCTGGTTTTGTTTCCATGTCAACAAAGTGCTCTTTTGTCCATTAGTCCATTACATCCAATTTCAGACCCATTCCAAAAAAAAAATTGGGCAGGGGTTCCCCTTATGAGCTATGTAATATATATTTCTCAAAATTCCTTATTTTTTATCAGAAAACTCAATTTTTCAACAAAAAATATGTTTCTGGTTTTGTTTCCATGTCAACAAAGTGCTCTTTTGTCCATTACATCCATTTTCAGACCCTTTCCAAAAACAATTTGGGCAGGGGTTCCCCTTATAAGATATGTAATAAATATTTCTCAAAATTCCTTATTTTTTATCAGAAAACTAAATACAAAAATATGCTTCTGGTTTTCTTTCTATGGCAACCAAGTGCTCTTTTGTCCATTGCAAACAATTTCAGACCCTTTCCAAAAAAATTTGAGCAGGGGTTCTACTTGTAACCTTACTAATACATATAGTTGTAATAGAAATACAATTATCAACAAAAAGTACTATTTTCTCAAAAT
The DNA here is from genome assembly GCA_002080025.1 of Modiolus philippinarum. NCBI lineage: Eukaryota > Metazoa > Mollusca > Bivalvia > Mytilida > Modiolidae > Modiolus > Modiolus philippinarum. Next base: position 83,984 of record MJUU01034725.1, read on the forward strand.
TTCAATTGTTTGTTATGGTTTCCATGGCAACCGTACTAATTTTCAAATAAGAAGTGCTGTTAAACTTTATCTAACATCAAATACAACCTTCCTATGAATTTTGAAGCAGCTAGTGGATATAGTTTTTGAGTTACAGTGAAAAAAAATCAAAATTTCAATTTCCCATAGACTTAACATAGGACGACCCCACCCCTTTTTGAGCCCCCCAAATGTACCCTTTAATGACTCTCTTGCAAATAATTTTTGATTGCACATCTAGATACATGGGGCTAATATCCCACAAAATTTGAAAGCTCTAAGTTTAATGGTCTCTGAGATCTGGTTCGGACAAGTTCATTGCGACGAGAAGAAAGGGAAAGAAGAATAACAAGTGATAACTGTGTTCGCAAGCGAAACACAAAAGTCTCCCAAACGAACTCCCATATCAGATTTCAAGGCATTATGAGACTCCCTCCAGAAAAAATTTGGGCAGGAGTTCCCCTTAATTATATTTGTAATACATATTTCTCAAAATTCCTTCTTTTTTTATCAGAAAACCAGATTTTTCAAAAAAATTTAAATATTGTTTTGTTTCTATGGCAACCAAATGCTCTTTGTCCATCACACCCAATTTCAGACCTTTTTCCGAAGAAAATTTGGGCAGGGGTTCCCCTTATAACCTATGTAATATACATTTCTCAAAATTCCTTCTTTTTTATCAGAAAACCCATTTTTTCCAAAAAAAAAAGATATGGGTTCTGGTTTTGTTTCTATGGCACCCAAATGCCCTTTTGTCATTTCTCACAATTTTAGACCATTTCCCCCGAAAAATTTGGGCAGGGGTTCCCCTTTATACCTTTTGTAATACACATTTCTCAAAATTCCTTCTTTTTTATCAAAACACCAGATAAACAAAAAAAACAAGTGTATGATTTTGTTTCCATGGTAACCAAAAGCTCTTTTGACCATAACTTTCAATTTTAGACCCTTTCAAAAAAAAAAATTTGGGCAGGGGTTCCCCTGAATACCCTTGTAATACATATTTCTCAAAATTCCTTCTTTTTTTATAAAAAAACCTGATTTTTATAAAAAAAAAAAAAAGTAAATCTCTGGTTTTGTTTCCATGGCAACCAAATGCTCTTTGTCCATTTCATCCAATTTTAGACCTCTTTCCAAAGAAAAATTGGGCAGGGGTTCCCCTTAAAACCTATGTAATACATATTTCTCAAAATTCTTTTTTCCAAAAAAATAAGTTTCTGGTTTTGTGTCCATGGCAACCAAATCAATGCTCTTTTGTCATTACACATAATTTCAGACATTTTCTCCAAACAATTTTAGACCCTTTCAAAAAAAAAAATTGGGCAGGGGTTCCCCTTATAAGCTATGTAATACATATTTCTCAAAATTCCTTCTTTTTTTATCAGAAAACCTGATTTTTCCCAAAAAATAAGGTTGTGGTTTTGTTTCCATGGCAACCAAATGCTCTTTTGTACATAACACATAATTTCAGACACTTTCCCAAAAAAAAATTTGGGCAGGGGTTCCCCTTAATACCTTTGTAATTCATATTTCTCAAAATTCCTTCTTTTTTATAAAAAAACCTGATTTTTATAAAAAATAAATCTCTGGTTTTGTTTCCATGGCAACCAAATGCTCTTTTCCATTTCATCCAATTTTAGACCTCTTTCCAAAGAAAATTTGGGCAGGGGATCCCCTTATAAGCTATGTTATACATATTTCTCAAAATTCCTTCTTTTTTATCAGAAAACCTGATTTTTCCACAAAATAAGGTTATGGTTTTGTTGCCATGGCAACCAAATGCTCTTTTGTCATTACACATAATTTCAGTCACTTTCCCAAAAAAATTTTGGCAGGGGTTCCCCTTAATACCTTTTGTAATACATATTTCCCAAAATTCCTTCTATTTTATCAAAAAACTTAATTTTTCCAAAAAAAAAAATAAGGTTCTGCTTTGGTTTCCATGGCAACCAAATGCTCTTTTGTCCATTACACATAATTTCAGACACTTTCCCAAAAAATTTGGGCAGGGGTTCCCCTTAATACCTTTGTAATACATATTTCTCAAAATTCCTTCTTTTTTTATCAAAAAACCTGATTTTTATAAAAAAGTAAATCTCTGGTTTTGTTTCCATGGTAACCAAATGCTCTTTGTCCATTTCATCCAATTTTAGACCTCTTTATAAAGAAAAATTGGGCAGGGGTTCCCCTTAAAACCTATGTAATACATATTTCTCAAAATTCGTTCTTTTTTTATTAGAAAACCCAAATTTTCCAAAAAAATAAGTTTCTGGTTTTGTTTCCATGGCAACCAAATCAATGCTCTTTTGTCATTACACATAATTTCAGACACTTTCTCCAAAAGAATTTGGGCAGGGGTTCCCCTTATAACCTATATAATGCATATTTCCCAAAATTCCTTCTTTTTATCAGAAAACCCTATTTTTCAAAAAAAAAA